>VWYP01012341.1:319-82943 GCA_013400435.1 Pycnonotus jocosus
GGATGTGGATGGGAAAAGGAGCCAGCCCCTGGATGAGGACACAGGGATGTGGATGGGACAAAGAACCAACCCCTAGATGAGGACACAGGGATATGGATGTGGATGGGACAAGGAGTCAGCCCATGGATGAGGACACTGCTGTGGATGTGGATGGGACAAGGAGCCAGCCCCTGGATGAGGACACAGAGATATGGATGTGGATGGGACAAGGAGCCAGCCCCTGGATGAGGACACATCCTCAGAAGTTGGGTTTCTGTGGGAAAGCCACTGGGAATTAGCCCATGGGGAGCTGGCATTGTGCCACTGCATGCCATGGTCCTCACTGCTGTTCTCCCAGGAACATGGGAACTGCTGAAGCTCAGGGAGTGGCTGAGCTCAGGAGAAGCAAAGGGCTGTCCTGTGGATGGTAAAGGTGATTTATGGCATGAGGGACAGTGGTATGTGCTGAAAATGGAACTGGCTGCTTGAACAGAACTAGAGAGATGGGTTTGGGATTGGGATGGAAAAATGATGTGCCACCAAAATGGCCCCACACCCTGCTTCAAAAGGTGACCTGGGTCCTAAAATGCACTGACTGAAATGACTTCTTCCTTCCCGGTCGTTACCTGCAGTGTAGCACCTCCAGCTGGATGGGTACCCAAAAATACATTTATCCTCCTGACATCAACATGGTTTCACAGTGAGGAACCTGGGAGGGGAATCCTTCCTCTGTGACATTCAAAACCCCAGAGACTCCATGATGGGGTGTCCTCCACGGAGGAGGCAATGTGACAACAAGCAGCTATGCAGGGTTTTGCAGGTTTGGGGGTCTGTGGTGACAACCCACAAGGGAGGGGTGCCCTGCAGGTGTCTGTGATGATACCAGGCCTGTGATGACACTTTTCCTTTATAAAGGCTTCAAATGCTTTGCCAAACTGAGACCTGCTTTATTTAGCACCCACAACCCGACAGGAGCTCTGCCACAGCCTTCCCAGCTGATGTGCTCTGCTCCCAGCAATAGCTTGTCCATAGTCCTTGTCCCCTTCCCCAGCAGTGAGACACTCAGGAGCTCATTCCCACTGCTGGGACATCCATCTCATGGTGTGGGTCCAGAAAGCCCCACACTGTTGAGCACCACATGCAAGCCAAGGATTGTCCATGACCTCTTCCTGAACCAAGGCCTCATCACTGGAAGGGACAGGGCAGGAGGGACCTTGGTTTGGTTCCCTAAGGCAATCCATACATCTGCTAGGAGTCTCTTGCTGCCCAGGCTGATCCCAAACCCACCTTGCATCCAAGCAGAGGATGCAAACAATCCCAACATGCTGCATCTTGCTCACACTCTCCAAATCCCACCGGGATTCACGTGTCAATGAAATTCCTCAAGTGCTGCACAGGAGATCAACCCCCCCCAAAACACATTAAACATGGGGAAAAGCAATTACTGAGCACAGATGGGCTGAAATTCACTGTTTCCCGAAAGTTCTGAAATGCAACAGCCCCAAAGTCTGCTACCAGCACCCTTTTAAACAGATTTCTGCTAAAATAAATAGAAATCTCTTAGCAAAAAGCCTCATTTCCAGCACAGGCTGAAATCTCAACATCATTTCAACAAAACCCACACCATTCTAACGACAGCACATTAAAAATCTTCCTGATCCCACATCCCCACGGGACACCTGCCTTTGGCACACATCTGTGCCAATGGCAAAGCCCACAGGGACACTTCCAGAAGAGAGATGCAACTTCATGTAGACATTGAACCCTGCAGGAAACCCATTTGCAACCTCTGCAGAAGCAGCTCTTTGCCTTTGCATCAGCCTGTCTGGATCATGCTTTAATTTTGGGGAGAGTGATGGTCCCAGAGCTCCCCAGATGGCAATCCTGGAAGCAGGCTGGGGAGAAAGAGCCACCCCAGGACACAGAGGGTGTGTTGTGTGTGGTGGAGATTTCCCCCTTCCCACAGGGAAGAGGCAACCAGGAGGTGCAAGGACATGCAAGGTGATTTCATGGTCCTTGGAAAGTCAAACTTCCCAACGCTCTCCACGGATGGGTGAACCACCTGCCTGCAGAGCTACTCGTTAATCAGCAATTACCAGGAGCTAATTGCAAAGTCATGGCACGGCTGTCAGGAAATTTAGCAGGAAAACAGCTCACCCTGCCATATTTACACACAGGACACCTTGGATAGACTCCCAGCAGAAACCCCCAGCTCTACCCAGACCTTCCTCCTGGTGCTCCCCAAGCTGTGCCCCAGGAATCACAGAATCCTGGAATAGTTTGGGTTGGAAGGGAGCCTAAAGATTAAATAATTCCAACCTCCTGCCATGAGCAGGGACACAAGAAGGCACAGACAGACAGACAGATGGGCTCCATGGAGAACCAAGTGTCCATATCTTCCCCTGGAGAAACCAAGAGCTAGGATAAAGCCAAAGGGCACTTTCCCTTCAGCAGGAAGACAGATGGAAAAAAAGAAATGGGAGACACGAGAGCAATAAAGATAAACAGAAAGGAAAGAAACAGGTGACACTGGGGGAGATAAACTGGTAAGGCTGAGGAGGATCTGTCATGGGTTCCTCACATTCCAGATCCTGTGGGTCTGGACCCTCCTGGATGCCCTGGAGGGTGTTAAAGAAGGGACCAGCTGACCAGAAGCAGGGGTGACACCCAGCCACAAGAGCCTGCAGGCACTGGGGGAGACTGGCTGCAATTCAGAGAAGGGACTTGGCAACTGCAGCAGCCAGCCTGGATGGAACACGAGGCAGCCCAATAAAAATGCACCAAGTTGTGCAGGAACGAGCAACGGCACGATCCGAGTGCAGGGAACGGGCAGTCCCAGTCCTCTCTTTTTGGGTTTTTGGGTTTGTTGTTTTTTTTTTCAGGAAAGCTGTGGGGATACAATGGGTCATATGCAGCCCATGGTGCTTTGTTGTTTGAGGACGATGAGCTACACAGCCACAGGAATGCTGTCTGGAGGCAAACAAGCCTCTGCTCTGCTTCCAAGTCCAGTTTTGGGCAGCACACCTTCAATAAAACGTGGACTTTTTGGGAAAAAAAAAACAAAACCTGGCGGAGAGAAGCAAGAGCAACCCCAGATTTACAAAACATCATCTGGGAAGGCACTGGAATGGTTCAGCCTGAAGAAAACCCAGCTGAGGGGGGAGGACATGGCAGGCATAGACACCAGAGGTTGTGAACATCTGTTCTGCACGTCCCTGGACAAGGGGGACAAAAGCCATTTGGCTGAGTCAGCAATGGAGGAATCATGTTTGGAAGTCTGGGAAGGGACAATCCGAGGAAGGGTGGACATATCCCAGCTGCACACAGCAGCAAGGGGATGTGTTAATATGTGAGGGGTTATTGAATTGATCATTGCTCGGGGACATCCTCTGGGTTTTGTGGATTTGGCCACACAGGGTGATTGCACAGCCCTGGGAAGTTTCTATCCATGCAGATCCCGGAGCTGCAGCTGTGGATCACAGGGAGACAAGCTCCCCGTGGTCTCCTTCCCCAGCTCCTTCTGCAGAAACCTGGAGAAATGTAGTGTTAAGCAGCTCCCCCTCTGAATCACTTGTTCTCAAAAAATTCTGGTCAGACAGACTGCAGGACCCGACCTGCCTCTGTTACATTCCTTGGAACCGTGAGGGGTTTTTCATGCATTTATTTCATGCACATCAAAGCCATCCAGAGCCAAGCCAAACGCAGTCCCACATCACACAGATTAATCCATATCTCAATTTGTCTGTAATTCGACTCAAATCAGACCTTGCCACTGTTAAAAAATACAATTATTTCCCTATTCTGATACACCACTGGTTTGTACACAATCGAGCTGCTTTGCATTATTGCAAATTGGAGTTGTTTAAATCACTCTGAGAGCTGCAGGGTCATTTTCAATCTGTTCCCAGCAACACACCGTCCCGTGTGTTTGCCCAGTTTTTATCCATTTATTCCTACTCAGCCTGAAGTTTGCTCTGCATTTCAGACTGCAGCAAGTGGGGTTTATTTCTGCCTTGTTTACCACCAGAACCACACATATTTCTTACCAAAATCTCTGTGAAATGTAGGTATATAATGAGAAAACCAACCGAAACACACAGGTTAAATTCACTGCAAACGAGTATCCCAAGCCAAAACTTCCCCAAATACTCGGTGGGTACCAAACACTGCAATGGTAAATCACACGTGGCTTGCTAAGCTTGCTCTAAGCTATTTCTCACTGTATTAAAAAAAAAAAGAAAGAGAAAAAACGAGCACCACTCGCAGCCAAAAGCCACAGGCTATGGAAAAAATCCAGCTTTTTGGAAAGCTCCAGCTCCCAGGAGCTTGGGGCAAAACCAGCCCCGCTGGCACTCGAGTGTAAGACGTCAGATCAGGCCCAGCTGCTAGTTAAAAGAAAACCCAAGGCATTCCCCTAAACCTGAATTCCTAAGGCAGGGAGAAAACGTTGGGAGGCCCCGTTTTTGGCCAGGAGGATCCTCTTCCCAAAACCCGGGAACGCGGCTCTTCTTCCCCTCCTGCCTCTGGGTGCTGGGGGGTGCTGAGGGGAGGCTGGTTTGTCACTCACCTTTCATCCCACTCCCTTCCTCCTGGAATGTGTTACGAGCAGAAGGCTGATCTTCTAAATGTTCACTCCCACCACTTCCCGAAGAGGCTACACTGCTTTGTGGAGACAGGGGGGCATGATCGGAAGGGATGCACTGGGGTCCTCTAGCTCGTAAGTCCTCATGAGACATCCATCCATGTCCTAGAGGTTGGTTTGGCACATTCATGGGTGGGGTAAGGGACACAGAGCGTTTCAAAGGGCTGTGGTGTGTCTGGCCTGAGAGAACTGAAAAAAAAACAAAAATAAAAAAAATAAAATCAAAGAGGTTATTCCCCCCCCCCCCCCCCGGCCCGGGATGCAGCAGAGGCCCCCGAAGGAAAAAAAAAAAAAAAAGAAAAAAAATTAATCAAATGAAATTATAAAATGGGTGGTGGTGGTGGTTGGCCATGGTGCCTCGCTGATGGGTTTGCAGCAGCCCTGAACCCTGCCCTGAGCACTTTGGGAAGCAAAAAGGATGTGGGAGTACCTGCAAGGAGATGGGGTCACACGAGCTACGTGGGGCTGCTCAAGGGAATGTGTTACATGGATTCCATCTCTAGGGAAAAAACCATTAATTGAGCAGTTCTGGAGCATAAAAATCCCCAGGATGGGGATGTCCCCATAGAAATCCAAGGGAAGCATCTCTGTCTCTCCCTCTGGGTTAGGACCTGGCTTGTGCCCCGAAGCAGGAGCACTTACACATCTCCCAAAATCACTGCAAGGGTGCTTCTCATCCACAGGAATGCCTCAGTCTTGGTGAGTCCTACTAAAATCACAGGATCAGGGGATGGTTTGCTTTGGAAGGGACCTCACAGATCTCATTCCACCCCCCTGCCATGAGCAGGGACACCTACTGCTAGATCAGGTTGCTCCAAGCCCTGTCCAACCTGCCCTTAAACACTTCCAAGGACTATCTCTGTTTAAAGTACTGAATAAAGCATTAAAATATTGTTCTGTTTGCTTAACAAAATTCAAATTCCATCACTCAGAGTCACTAAACTACTGGTTTAACCATAAACACAGTGTATGTAATTTAATGTACAGATTCAGGATGCAAAGCAGGGAAAATTTCCCCGCTCCAGGAAAATCTGAGGGCAGAGGGGTTAGAATGACCTTTCAGCCTACAAGGAACAGAAGCAAAAACTTTTCAATTTTTCTTTCCAACCCAAATTTTTAAACTGTACAAAACCTGGGGGAAATTCATTGTTCTCAAAGCTTTTCCATTTAAAGCACCAAAGCCCTAAAGCTCCTTAATCCCCCCTTTTTTTGCATTTACAGCAGTTCACACCAAAACCACTCAGACTCCTGTCCACGTTATTATTTAATATAAACGAGCCTTGGTGGAAAACCCCCAGCCAGGTGCACTGTGCTGCAAAGGTTAAGCCAGGTTTAATTCCCAGCTGAAGCCTGGGGGAAAACCCACCATCAAAGCCATCCTGCTGACCAGGGGGATGAAAATGAGGCAGCAGTGGGGTTACAAAAGGAAGGCAGAGAGAAACACCAGAGCACATTTGCATTTATTAACCACCTGCAAAAAGCAGCTGGTACCACAGGCAGCTGCTGGATGAGGCCAAAAAACCTGTGGATTTCTGTAATGTTTAAATAATTCCTACTTCTGAAAGGGTGTTTTTGTGCCAATACATAACACTGACACCAGGCTCTGCAGGGAAGCACTGGGGTGACTTATGGGGAAGAATTTGTTCCCTTCCCATCTAAAAACTATACAAACATCTTCCAGAAGTCTCTTGGCAGAAAAGGATGTCAATGAGATCCTGAGATTGCTTCCAGAGCAGTGTTATGCTTCCCAAAGCTGTGATGTGATGCGTCCGGATGGGGAAATAGATGGATTTCAGAAGGTCTTGGCCAAGCTTTTTCAGCTCTTGGCTTTGCAATTGTACCCCCCAAAACAGCATCTGTAGATGCCACATCACCCTCCCAGGAGAAAAATATATTTAGGATTTAAAACTCCCAATACAGGGGGAATTATAGGGGGGAAAAAATGGAGAAATTGGTTAAAATGCATCACCAGGGCTGAGCATTGGCTCTGCACCACTCAGAGCCCTTCAGTGCCTGCTGCCCCAGCCGTGGTCACTCTGCCCTGGGGAGAGAATCTGTAGGAAAAACTCTGGTTTAGGAAATATTTGTGCCCCTTGGAGGAGAGATGCAGGAGAAATCTCAAGTGAAGGGCTGCTCTGCTAACCCAGCTCTTACAGGGTGTGTGCAGACACTGGCACCCAGCAGTGCTTACACCACCCTCTCCCCACCAAAACCCTGCACACAAGAGGGTATTTTTGGCATAAATCCAGCCCAGATTCCTTCACGAGCAGCAATACCCCTGCAAGCTGCTGCTCTTCCATCTTAATTTTACGTCCCCTAATTAGAAGCCGGTGTCGGCTGAAGGAGAAATAATGAACTCCAAAGGATGGCCAGGGACAATTAGAAACCATCCAGTGCAGCAGATAAAAAATCAGTTCCACTTCTTTCCCCGAGATAAGGCAAGGCTGGATCCAAGAGAACACGTTTTACTGAGCCAAATTTTTACTGAAGTGTGAGTCAGTTCACAGAACCCCCCCGAGATGCAGCAGGGATAATCCCTCTGCAAAGGATGCTGCAGCTCTTTGAAACCACCCCAGCTGCTCTGGGGGTCAGGCTGAGATGATTTAAGGGCTTTTAGCACTGGCCTAACTTAAGGGTCTGCTTTTTTCCTGTGACAGACATTGGTGATAAAGTGGTTTCTTTTAAACCATCTTATCCATTTCCATCAGCCCTAAAAAAGCTGAGAATCCTGGGATGGCACCCCTCTTTTACTTTCCAGGGGATAAGAAATGCCCAGATTTATTATATTTATTAATAACATTTATTAATGCTGCTGCTTGTGGTCATGCCCTCAGTTTCTTGAAATAAGAGGATGTAGCTAATTATTTCCAAAGCAGCTGTTTATTGTAGGTCCTGACCTGAATTTGACCATTCTGTGTGCTTTTTGGATGGTCCAGGGCTGCTCCTGGCTAAAATAAAGGTTCCACGTGGGCTTTAACTTCGGCAAAAGAAAACCAAGGGTGACTTTATTACCTTTCACTCAAGCCTCCTTTTCTTTTACTACAAAAATATTAAGCTTTAATTTAAAAAGGAGATCTAAAATGTTATTCTGGGGCAAGATAAGCTCTCAGGGGGTGGGTGGGCATGGCTGCCTCTCTGAATGCTGTGAGCTGGGCAAAGGAAGAGGGGAAACCACAGCTCCAAAGGGCACCCCACGCTGGCACAAGGATCCCCTACAGCTTGTAAGAGTGCCTCACTTCTGGTTTAGATGTATTTTCCTGCCCTTTAGGTGCTGCAAGGCTCTACACAGGCACTGCCTGATGCAGCTCCCTCCAAACTGGTGTCCAGTGGGACAGGGATTGGAGCAGATCATGTTTTTCCCTGGAATAAGGGGCTGGTGTTGCCTCTTTGCTCACCAACCATGGCTCTGAGCAGCCAGAGTTGTGCTCAGCCCACACCAGACCAGGTTTCCTTGCAAGAAACCTCTCCATGACCTCCAGATTGAGATCAAGCTCAGGGTAACTAATATTCTCAGGCAAAAAGAAAAAAAAAAANAAAAAAAAAAAAAAAAAAAAAAAAAAAAAAAAAAAAAAAAAAAAAAAAGAAGTAGAGGATGGAGAAGGAGTGATGGTAACAAAGCTCCCCATCACAGGAGGCAGCTGCTGATCACACTGGGACCACCCCCTCCCCAGGCAAATCTGGATTTATCTCAGACCAACCCCTGCCTGGGCTGGCAGGCACCACAACACACTTACAGAAACTCTGAGGCTGCAAGTGCTCTCAGCCCCTGAAGCCTTGGGTTTGGGATTTTTCTTTTTCTCCCCCTCTCTTCCCTTTTGAAGTGGTGCTGCCTATTTTGGGAGGCAAGGGCTGATTTCAAGAGGGTTTTTGTTCGCTGAGGACCATGTGGAACAGCGTCAGACATTTGTGTTGTGGTTTCTCAGGGTTCTGGGCCAATTTTTTTTCAGCCTGAGAAGGGAAAAGCCACCCATTCCTGTAATTAGAGCTGAGGAATTGGGCTTTGCAGGCAGACCTCCCTCCACACAGCATGGGACAGCTGACAAGGTGCTCACTCTCCCTCTGCCCTTCATGAAATCTGGCTTAGAGTGCTGCAAAAGTCCTTGAGAGGACACATGTGAGAGTCTCCAGTGAGAACCAAACCCACCACTGGGAGTTTCCAGAATGTCTCCAGACCCCTCCATGCCCCTGACACTCAAAGGACCAGCACAGGGTCCACACATCAGCTTACAATTCCAAATAACATCTTCCCTCTGCTTGCAGAAAGGAGAAAGCACTGCAAGGTGCATACTGAACTCTTTGGGACCTCCTTTTGGTTTTTGTTTGTTTTTTTTTTTTTTTTTTTTTTTTTTTTTAATCTAAAAATGGCACTTCTCAGCCACAAAGCTGTTTATGGTGTGTCCTCAGGCAGCATCTGATCACATACAGCTCCTTTCCTGCTCTCTTGGTACCTGGAACAGCAGCCTGACCCCAAAAAGTGGGGATGTTTTTTAATCCACACAAGGTTTTGTGCAGCCTGGAAGCTCCCCCATGAAGAGGGCAAACAAAGCAAACCCCAAGTTGAACTCAGCCCTCCCCTCTGCCTCCTCCTTGCTATCCCAGTCACGACACATCCTCTCCTCCAGGAAGGCTTCCCCGTGCTGGCACAGCAATGCCCAGGGCTTTTCCAGAGTTTCTTTGCTGAGAACCTTTGGAAAGAGCTGCCAGTGGGTCACACTGCCCAGCTGGCACCCAGCCTCCTTCCTGGGCACCCCATTCACCCTCTCCCCACGCTGCCCCAGGCAGCTCCAGCACGGCCAGGGGAGAACCTGAGGGAACATTTTTTGGCTCAACATCCCCTAACCCTTGGAGCCTCTTCTTTGTGCCTTTTATTTTCTTTAATCTCTCTCTGTTCTGTGGCTGTGACTTCAGCTGTGTTTGCAGGAGCTGGATAAGCCACGTCCTGGCCTCTGAACCACAGGCAGATATAACCCATGAAGGAGTCAAATTCAGGGTCCTAAATGCAAGAAGCCACTGGGTATAAGGAAAAGAGTGATATTAGGAAATTAATGGTATTAACCCTTGCATCAGGAAAAAAACAAACCCTACAAGGAGAGTGCTGCTTCCAGCAGAGAAATGGGAAGAAGCACAGACTGCAGAAAAGACTGTCAAGCAAACCTCTTTTCAGAAATGGTGTTTTTAAGCACAGTTTCCTGTTCCAGAAACTGGACAGAGGAACAATAACCCGTTTGTTGCTGCTCCCTGCAAGCAGCACACGCAAGGCTCCGTAAGAAAGGAACCCTCCCAGGGGGTTTTGGAATTCCCTGCATGGCACAAACACACGTGGAGCTGCTGTCTGGCTCCAGCAGGAACTGCTGTGGCTGTTATTTACTCATTTGTGTGGCAGCAGGAGCGGGGCTGCATCTAAAGATGTGTAAATTCAAGCCTTGGTGGCTCCAGCAATCCGACGGGATGTGTTTCTGGAAGGAAGCCCAGCTTGTCTCACCAAGCAGCAGGAGCTGCTTTCAAAGCTCCTTCATGGAATCCTGGGATGGTTTGGGTTAGGAGGGACCTTAAAGAACATCCAGTTCCATCCCTGCCATGGGCAGAGACACCTTCCACTATCCCAGGGTGCTCCAAGCCCTGTCCAACCTGGCCTGGAAAATTTCCAGGGATCCAGGGGCAGCCACAGCTTCTCTGGGCACCCTGTGCTGGGGCCTCACCACCCTCACAGCCAAGAATTTCTTCTCAAAATTAACCTAAATCTCCTCTCTTTTAATTGAAAACCTTTCCCCCTTGTCCTATCACTATCAGCCCATGTAAAAAGTCCCTTTTCTTTATGAGCCCCTTCTAAGTACTGAAAGGTCCTTGCTTCCCACTAGAGTGTGCAGCAAGGTGGGAGCAAGACAGAATAGATGAGAATCCAACCAGGATTTAACTCACAGACAAAAGAATGCATGGAATGGTGACTCAGGGAGGTGGGAATGGGTGGGGATGGAGGATTAGGGGTATGTTGCAAGGAGGAGCTGCCCTAAACCACAAATCTCTTGGGGTAAATACAATGCCCCGATGTCCAAGCCAATAAATGCATTTTTTTTTCTTCCAAATCTATACACAAACCACAGAAAATCAGTGTTTGTCCCTGGGGAGTCCTGGTCCATTAATATCAAATGCTGCTGTGCTGAACCAAGCCTCCCTAATTATCCCAGAAAATAGCTTTTGCTATGGGCTCCTGGGAGAAATTCCTCCCCTGCTCACGAATGAAACCAGATAAACAGCACTGGGATGCAGAAACTCTCCTTCCCAAAGTCCTTCTCCACCCAAAAGGGACATCCAGGAACATTTCCTTTGCTCAAGCAGCAGCCAGGGCTCCCCACTGCCTCAATCCCTGGTCTGAGGAGCATCTCTAAGCTGAGCCTTCCAACAGCATCAGCTTCCACCACACGTTGCACTCCAGATGGAGAAACCCCTCCACCACTTACAACCATTTCAGGAGGATGTGCATCCTCTACACAGCAATGTGCAACCTGTGGAAAACTGGGAGTGAGAAACAAATGGCCCCAAACCAGTCAAGTGAAAGGGGTGAATGTGAAACCTCTGGAATTGCCCCAAGAAACTGGGATCCAGTAATCCCAAGAGTCATTAAAAAGCTTTGGAGTGAGAGCAGGGAGGCAGAGTGTCTTCAGCAGTGACAAAATACATGAGGAAAACGAGTGTTTTATGTGATGTACATCCCACAGTCATCACCCAGACTGAAAGAGACCTGCAGCCTTTTCCATCCTTGCCAATTCATTTTGGATTTTCTCCTCTCTTAGTTCTCTTTAGCCACTTTCACACATTGGAAAAAGCCACCTGGTCCCCCTCTCTTGTAGGCACCATGGCAGAAATTTGGCAAGACAAATCCCTCAGTGTTTCAACCTTCCTCTGGCCTCCACCTCTTGGGAACTCACACACCCCATCCTGAGCACCTTCTCCTTCCATCTGGGCTGGCCATGTCTTATTCCTTCTCCTCTTTCTCTTTCAAAAGCATAAAATCTTACCAGCTCCAGGAGAAAAGAGAAGCCTGCAGGGTCTCCAAGGGGCAAATGCAGAATCCAGTTTCTCACATGAGAAGATGCAAAAAGTTGGAGCCCATCAGGGACACCCCATGACAGGGGGAATGGCTTCTCACTGACAGAGGGCAGGGTCAAATTGGATTTTGGGAAGAAATTCTTGGCTGTGAGGGTGGGGAAGCCCTGGCACAGGGTGCCCAGAGAAGCTGTGGCTGCCCCTGGATCCTGGAAGCATTCCAGTCTAGGCTGGACAAGGCTTGGAGCAACCTGGGATGGTAGAAGGCATCTCTGCCCATGGCAGGGGGTGGAACTGGATGTTCTTTAAGGTCCCTTCCAACACAAATCAGTCTGGAATTCTAAAATTCTACGACTCCCACATCCTGAGCCCTGCAATGCTCCCCAGCAATCCCCAGCAGCAATGGGACAGCCATGGGCTGGCATCATAAACCAAAGTATTAATTCTTTCCCGTTGCTGCTCCAAATTAACTCAGCTCAGCTTTCCACCTCCTCTACATACCAACAGCAGATGCATCCTAAAAAATCTGCCTTCATCATCCTCCAAAACATTCCTGATTGCTCAGATATTGCCTCGCATTCGAGTTATGACACAGATCCCTGCGCCAGCTAACACGAGACCGCCTGGCTCAGCAAACAGGGGGGACTATGGTTACAGGAAAACATCAAATGCAGAACAACCAGCCTGAAATAAAATTGCATAACGGATGGGAACAGCAAAACTTGAGGGGAAAATAAAACAAAATTTAAAACAAAAACAAAACCAAAAAACAACCCAGCTTCAAGGCTGCCAAAACTGAGCCATTGATTACAGCATTTGATCCATTTGCATGCAGAGAGCTTTGCTTTGGAGCCGAGATGGAAACAGTCTTAATATAGCTGGAGAGAAAATATCCTCCTTGCACTCTCCTAACTGCACTTTGATAGGAAGCAGCCACAGAGCAGATGGTGCCTATATATAATCACCAGACCTATTATCCCAGCCTCTTTTAGTAATTTGAAGGATGTGATAACCACAAGGAGAGCAGCAAATATTTCCCTCTCCCTCCCTCCCTTCCCCTGCTAATTAAAATATCCAAGAAAAAAAGAAACAAAAAAAGAAAAAGAGAAAAAAAAAGGGGGAGGAAGCTATAATTATGGTAACGAATAAAAGAATTTCCAAATGAAGTAAATAACTATTTTGTGCACTGCTCCTTTAAACCAGAAGTCAAAAGTTAATTAAACAGCAGCGTGTTACTGAGTCAGGAGAACACAGCAAGTCCCAGTGCAGTGGGGAAGGAGACTGGAGATGCTCTGGATGAATCCAAACCACAGCATTCCCATCCCTCCTCTGTGCCCTCCTGCATTTCTCTGCAGATGCTGTGTGATGGTGGGGGCAAGGAGAGCTCATCTCTTTCCATCCCTCTACTTGCCAAAGCCTGGGGCTGCACAGATTCAAAGGATGAGCAACGGGAAGGGGATTCTCTCCAGGGGTTTCTTGCTGCATGAAGATCCTCAGGAAAACATCACAAATGTTATCCTAGTGATGCTTTGAGGGAGGGCTGGGGAATGAATGGTGGTGTTGGGATGAGGTCACGGAGAAGCAAGAAAGGTTTGAGGAGGGAATTACTCATAAGGCCCTTAACAGATGTAAGTTAATAGTGGAGGTGCTGAGGAACATCCCATGCTCCCAGATGGAGCCCTCAGTCCCCTGCTGATGGCTCCAGGGGTGATACAAAGTGCAGACAGGAACCCACAGGTGCTCATGGGGTGATGGGAAAAGCAAAGCTTCCCTTGGGAGAGCAGCAAGCTCCTATGCATGCAGTGACCACAGCTTGGCGTGGTCTGTGCCTGTATCCAGCAGGTCTAGGAGGGTCCATCCATCAACAAAGTCTCCCAGAGAGAGGAGACTGCCAAGGGACCTGAGAGAATTACTGGGGCAGTCTGACTTTGCTCCATAACTTGGAGAGCATCAATCAGCTGCCCCAGCGGCTTCTGTGCCACTTCCAGGTCAGAAGCGCCATTAATTGGTGACAGGAATCCCAGGGGCTGTAGGATACACACAAACCCATTGCTGCTGCTTCCTAACATCCATCCCTGAGACACCCAGACTGCTGTAAGGAAAGTGGAGGCATCATCAGAGCCAGAAGCTTCCATCTCCCCCCACCCCAACTTGCACACCAAGGGACAAGCAACACACCAACAGCAAACCCATGGCAGGCATTCCCTGCCCTGAGCGCCTACAGTGGCTGATTGCACTGGGATTTCACAGGCTGAGAGGGTGGGAGCATCACCAGGTCCTGCTGGAATAGAGATTCCCAAATTAGGTGGCCTCATTCCAGCCAGGGAGCTGCAGGGCCATCGCTCCGTGAGCAGGGGATGTGAATTTGGGAGCAGTGCTCTGCAAGAGCACAGAAGCACAGAAGATGCACAGTTGGAAGGGACCCATAAGGATCATCAAATCCAGGTCCTGGTCATGCACAGGACATCTCAAGAATCCATCAAACACTTCTTGACCTCTGTCAGGCTTGGGGGTGTCACCACTTTCCTGGAAAGCCTATTCCAGTGCCCAGCCACCCTCTAGGGGAACAACCTTTTCCTGATATCCAACCTGAACCTCCCCTGACACAGCTTCATGCTGCTTCCATGTGTGAGTGCAGACCAAACCTTGCATAAAGAAGGTCTGGAGGAAGGAACTGTGGGATCCCAGAGGACACATGTGTGGCATGCCCACTTTGGGGACAGCCACACGTCTCTGGCTGGCACCCAGTGCTCCCTCTCCTCCTCCTCCCCATCCATTCAGACCAACCACCACCTGCTCCATGGTTTACCCAACACAGGGCAGATTGCAAGGGTCAGGGCAGCCCAGATTGTTGAAGTGCCTGGAAGCATCATTTGGTGTCACAAGGGCTGGTTCAGGAGCACTCACAGGTGTCTGTACAGACCACACGTGGTTATCAGCCACCCATGGTATCATCACCTGGTGCAAGCCACTGCTGAGCCCAGCCCTGAGGTCTGCTCTCCTCTTTCCTTTGGGAGACCCTTCTGCCTTTTGGTGACATCTCTGCCTCCAAGCATTGTGCCTGATGAGGGGTCAAGCAGAGCCTCAAGATCTATCCTGCAGCCCATGTGAAAATCCACTTGTCAGAGCACATCCATGGGAAACGTGTTCTTCTCACTGCCTACTCACTCTGCTTGGCAAGCAGGGATCCCTCACTTGCTCTGCACCCTGCTACAGCAGGATCAGCACATCCCAAAAGCTGTAGGCTGCACATATGCCCCGTGCTGTCACTTGTTCCCAAGTGAGAGCAGAGCAGGCACGGCAGCGAGGACCCTGCTCTGTCTCTGTGCTGTCTGATGCCTCAGGTAACATCAGCTCTGCCTTGCTAACCCCATCCCCACAGAGCCATGTGCATCTCCCCAGGGCTATCCATACCCTCCTTGAGCCAACCATCCTCTCCCAGAGCCATCCACGTCCTGTCAGAGGCACTGAAACCCCCCCTTGAGACATCCACATTTCCCCAGAGACATCCACATCCCCCAGGGCCACCTGCATGTCCTGAAAGCCAACAGCTGGTAAGAGACTTCTGCCCCATGGCAGCAAGGATGGGCATCTCCACGAGCAAAGCTACCTGTGGTCTGCAAGTTCTGAATGAACAGAACAGGAGAATCACTCTTCCAGATATCCCTGAGAATCTGTCTTTTCTTCCTTTCCAGTGCAGGTTATGATGTTTGGATGACAACAGATTAACTTGGCTGATGAACTTGGATGTCAGTCTAGAAACCCTGTGGAGATGACTGAAGCATCACATGGACCTGTGTCACTCAGCCAAAAACACAGTGAGAAAAGAGATCCTTTGGGAGCAAAGAAGTGAAGGGAATGTGCCAAACAGGCTCCAAGGAGGATCCAAAAGAGCAGGGGCAGCTAACCTGAGGCTTCAAGGTTAGAACAGGAAAGGACACTGGCTATGAAACACACTCAAGAGCCGTAGCAGATCTTTCCCAGCATTGCTGACACTCACAAGGACATTGCTCTTGTTCTCCACCACCACTTCCATCTCCAGTGCTTGATGGCCTCCAGGATGAGGTGGGTGACCACTCATCTCACTGGCTGAGTGATGGTCTGCAGGGTGTCTGTGCCTCCCAGGGACAAAGAGCTTTGAATTTATAGAGGGGACAGAAAATCTGTATTTGCTGTTTGGTGCTGGAGTAGATTAGGGATGGATTTGATGATCCTAAAGGTCTTTCCCAACCTAAGTGATTCCACAATTCTGTGTTGCTCTCACTCAGTCCTGTTTGCTGCTGTACTGATGTACAAAGATTTCAGCAAATAACTCTGCTCATGCCTCATCTTCTCATACAACAATTCTGATTTCAAGCTACAGGATTAGCAAGATTTTGTAGCACTGGGAACCTGACAAAGTGTGAGACTTCTGGAAGTGTTCTCTGCCCGTTGTGTGTGGCACTAGAGGGCATGAGCAAGACAACAAATGCCCTCGTCTGCCACCACGAAGCTCAAGTGTAATAAAGGCCAATGAGCTTTTCTCAGTCTATCAGTCAGTGAGAAGAAGAGCAGACATGAGAGGTGTCCCCAGCTGGCAGGACGAGTTCCAGAGTGCCAAGTCTCAGCAAGGCCAACTGAGGAGCAATTTTCTGAAGGCAATTCCAAAAGCTAATCCACCCCCAGCATTTGTTTGCTTCACTGCCGTAACCTCACTAAGGCTTTTTCATTTTCTCATGACATGTTTTGCTAAGCCTACATGGGAGGAAATGTGTGAGGCAAACACAGGCTGAGGACACATGGCGCCCTCCCTTCAGGTGCTGCTGAAATCTACACAGAGGACAACAACTTTCATCAACTGCCCATCAACCCCACAGAGACAAGGGTGGTCCTGTGGGTTAAAACTTGCAGTTATCACCCAGCTCAGTCTGGGTACCAGGTATGGCAGCAGGGCTGTCTCCAGTGGTAGGCAGTGAGCTGTTGCACAGCAGGGTAGGGGAGGAAGAGACAGGAAACCCACACTCTGTCCATGGCAAGTGACTTCTTGGTGGTGTTTGTTCCACCTCAACCCCCTGATGACTCGGGGAGAGCTCCAGCATGTTTATCATCTCCAGCATCTCCATCTCTCACTGGAGCAAATGTTGGCAAAATCCTGCCATTGTCACACACACATGATCTGACACACAGCCCAGCAGCTGCAGATCTGCCTGTAGGGCAGGATCACAGAAACACAGAATTGTTTGGGTTGGAAGGGACCTTAGAGATCATCTAGTACAATCCCCTGCCATGGGCAGGGACAACTTCCACTATCCCAGGCTGCTCCAAGTCCTGCCCAATCTGGCCTTGGACATTTCCAGGGATGGGGCAGCCACAGCTTCTCTGGGCAGCCAGTGCCTCGCCACCCTCACAGGGAAGAGTTTCTTCCCAATATCCAGTTTAACCCTGCCCTCTGTCAGTTTGAACCTGGGCTGGGGTGCACAGAAAGAAGAACCCTAATTTACTTCTCTTCAGCTCTAGGACAAGCTGGAGATTTTTCTTTTCCAGGACAAGAAACTTGTACAGGTGAGTATTTCTCCTCCTCCCTCGCTCTGCTCACTCTCCTTCTCCTTGTAGACAAACAGCCCCAGTTTTCTGGCAGAGACTCCCATGGGAAGGGTGAGGCAGGCCTGAGCACCCGGCATCTTTCCCATTTGTGCAGGAGCGGAAGGGTGGCTCCAGACTGGCAAAAGCTCTGCTGGTCCAAGGATCTCTCTGTTCCCTCTCAGGGGAACCCAGGCAGTGCAGTGACACTGAAACACCAAGGAGTGCAACATCCCTGCAGCACGAGCACAGTGCCAACACCTGAGATTCCTGCTCTGCCAGGGATATTCCCTGGCAAGGTCTCTGACTATCCCTCACTGACCTGTGACTTTATGGTCCAAATGAGACCATGGGATCTGCAATCCTCCTCCTCAGCACAGCTAATGACAGACCCTTCCAAGAGGGTGGAAAACACAGGGCTGAGCTGTGCTTCCATTTAACAAATCCTGTCACGCCATCAGACCGTGCTGGGGTGGAGCAGTCACAGGGGTAGGGAAGGAGCTGGAGCCCCCACACAAGAAGCTGCTGGCAGCTTTGAAAACAAGCTGCTTTCCTCTGTCCTTTCAGAGTTTCCAGGCCCTGTCTCTGTCACAAAGGTGTTGTGCAACCCCAACATTTTGCAACTGCTGCTTGACCTGGCCTCAGAGCCAGGGCTCCAGGCTTCACCCCAGGCTGGAGCAGCCCCAGCCTCCTCCCTGCCTGTGCTCCCAGCCCAGGACAAGGCTGTCTGCACTCCCAGCATGCTAAAGCTCAGTTTAAAGTTGCATCCCAAGCTTTGCAGGAATTGCTGATGCAGTGGATGGGAAGGAGGACACACGAACATCACAGAATCCCAGAATGGTTTGGGTTGGAAGAAATCTTAAAGCCCATCTGGTTCCACTCCCCTGCCATGGACCAGACACTTTCCATCAGACCAGACTGAAGACTCATCCAGCCTGGCCTTGAAAACTTCCAAGGATGAGGCAGCCACAGCTTCTCTGGGCCAGCTTCCATTGTTTGGGGTGAGTCCATATCCTCTGATCACTCCAGACCCAAATTCATCACTTAGGACACTGGTCCCACTCCTGGAGCACCATTGCTGTGCTAAATCCAGGGTGACTCCTTCAGAACACTCCAGACTCACCTCCTGCAACATCTCCTCAAGTCTTGGGTAAACCTTAGCTAAACCCTGTCAGTGCAGTTATGGGAGAGCTGGAGACAAACCAATGCTGAACCAAATCTCAAAACTGGAGTCTAGGTTGAGTCAAAGTCAAGGACAGCACAGAAGCTTCAGCCACCCATATTTAAGCCCCTGTACCATGATAGCACTAAACCTGATTGTGCCACAGCACCAGAAGAATGTAGCTCAGGCAAGATCACCACATCACTGTTCTGGGAAAGACTTTGCCCCATTTTGGTGTCAGGAAGAGGCAGTGCCTTTGCAGGGATGGGTCAGGGAAGGTTGTGCCCTGCAGGGTGTTGCTGGGTTAAAGCCTCTGCACAGATAAACACCTCTGAGTAAGAGGGAGAACTTAAAACTAATAACAACACTAAAACCTAAACAAACACTAAGGAGTTGAGGGCTTTGCTTTGGAATAAAAGATTAATAAACATATTGATTGAGGCAAGGGGCTGGGACAAAGGCTGACAGTTGTGTTTATTTTTTAGCATCTATCTGTGGACTTACTAGGCTTTTGCCCAAGCCAAATATTGTGTTAAGGAAGTTTATGAACTGACACATGAAGTGTGGTTGGGTCACCTCCAGCTCAGCCCACGGTTGTCTGAGCATGGTGCCACCAAAATATGTCTGCAGGAGTTACAACAGCTTAGCACGTGGGCCTAAGCTATCACTGGGAGAGGATGATGCAGCCAAGCAAGCGGCAGAAATTGAGGAGGAATTCAAGCAAAATGTAAAGTGTAGGGCTGTTGGCAGACCCAGAGGGGTTCCTGTCCCAGTTGGTGCTGAACACATCGAATTCTGGGAGAATTTAGGAAAAGCCACAGCACTGCAGCAGTTCAGGCACTGCTGAGTAGTTCAGTTCTTGCCTCAGTTTTGGCATCTTGTGCCAATACTTGGGGACCACAATGGGCAAGAGGTGGGTCAATGCTTCTGCTGAGAGCTAAGTCTGAGCACAGAAAGGCTCAAAAAAGCCACCAAGGGCTTTGTGGAAAGAGTCCTTTAAGACCTAACACATCTTGCAAAATTCCAGCCACTGTCAGTGATTAAACTGCTGCACCCATCACACCTCCCTGCTTCCAGATCCTGACATGAGGAACCAGACCCCTTCTGCAGCCTCTCTTCCCACTGCTTCCATGGTGTGCAAAGCCTCTGAACCACCAGGAATGCAAAAAACCACATGGAAAACCCCCCAGAAAATAATGCTTGGAGAGGTTTAACAGATGGGCTGCAA
Organism: Pycnonotus jocosus; assembly: GCA_013400435.1. NCBI lineage: Eukaryota > Metazoa > Chordata > Aves > Passeriformes > Pycnonotidae > Pycnonotus > Pycnonotus jocosus. Next base: position 19,934 of record VWYP01012341.1, read on the forward strand.
GTAAATTAATGGGGTTTTTCTCACCCTGCCTCCTTGTTAAACCTTTCCCATACAGCTCAATCACCTTGGAACAGCTTCATAGCACAGGGTCTGGCTCTCAGAGAAGCTGAACATCACACAATCCCACAGCAGCAGGAGCTGGGGGCTTCACAGACAGGGGATTGGTTGGGAAAGATGGTTTAGAGTCTGTGGAGAAGCCGAGACCCTTTTGCTAAATCCCCACATGCCTGCAGGGATGGACACAGGAGAGGCAGGACCAGGGTGCTACAGCAATAAACTCAGAGCTGTGTTTTTTATCACTGTTGATTTGAAATACCAGTTAAAAAAAAAAAAATCAATTCTTACAGGAGAGAGAAAAGCCCAGAAGCCTTAAGTGGCCATTTTAAAGCTTTTAGCTATTTAATTGTGGCTTTCCACACTCTGACAGAGAAATCAGGGCTGCTGCCACAAGAAGCCTCTCCTCCCCAAAGTGCTCTCTGCATCCTTGACTTCTAGGAGATGCTGATAAAGCATCTTGGAGAGACTCCTGAATATCCCAGAGTGAAGGAGGACATGCAGCCCTGCAGGTGACATGGTGGCAGTCACCCAAAGGTGTGACAGCCCTCCACAGAGTGAGTGGGTGGGCAGGGGAGCTTCTGAATCCCTTTGAGAAGATGCTGCATTCCTGCTCTCCCAAAAAAGGCTCACAGGTATCAATGGCTGCTCTGAACACCAGTTACAGCTGCACTACAGCTTCACACAAAAACCAGTGTTAGATCTCCAGTCACAGAGCTCTCCGTGTGTCCAAGCCTTGGGGTGGGCTCTGCACCATCCATCAAAGCCTGGCAAGGTCTCCATGGGGGAAGAACAACCCAGCTCTCCTGGAAAGCACCGAGGACTGTCCATCTAAACTCCTCAATCACCACCAGAGCTTCACACCTCTGCACTGCAAACACAAGGGAACGTTTTCACACACCCTGAAGCTGGTGGATTCCAGCTCTGCTTCCAAAACTCATGCCTGCACTCAGGGTCCCAATCCCATTTCTTCTCAGTAAGTTCTCAGCACACTTTTGGACTTGCCTCAAGGCCCCCAGCTCACTTTTGGACATGAAGCATCAAGCTTCCTGCTTGAAACATGAACGGTAAATCTGCACAAAGCTACACGAAATACAAGGGGTTCCCTTCAGTAATGCATTTATGCTCTTAAAAAAAAAAAAATCTATCTTTTTCTTAATCTTTGCTGTTTTTCCCTCCTCTCCAGCTCCTGGGTCTTTTAAATCCCACAGCACTAGAGGGAAAAAAAAAAAAAGGCAGGGGGGGAAAGGAAAATATTAAAAAAAACCAAAAAAAAACCCAAAAAGGAGTTTTCTATGGCCCAGATGAGTTCAGCCCCTCCGCTAACCACGCCAAAGCAGAAATTCCTAGTGGGATGGACAGGGCTGTCCCAGAGGCTGCCGTGGGTACTCACTGGTGCTTGTGCTAGTGCCGATGGTGTTGATGGTGGTGGGGACGGAGGAGGAGGAGTAGAGGGGCAGGTGGCCGTTCTCGCAGGCCAGGCTCTTGTCCTGCCAGCTGGAGGCGCTGACGCTGATGCCGGAGTCCCGGGAGTTCTGCCACCCGTTGAGTTTGTCGTCGGAGTTCTGTCTTTGGTGATAGTAGTGAGCCTGCCCGTAATCCACCGAGTCCGAGCGGCCGCGGGCCTGCCCGCCGAAGCCCCCCGAGGACGACGACGTGCGGTCCTCCAGGTGGTTGAGCCACATGGCCAACGCGCTCCTGTCCTCCAGGGAGGTGGCAGGGTGGATCAAGGCGTAGGACAGCAGCTGCCTGCTCTCCTCGATGTGCTGGTTGTGCTCGATGGAGTGCGCCAGGATCTTGGGCAGGAGTTTCATGTACTCGACTTTCGCCTCGATGTTGCCGGGCTTCAGTAGAGGCAGGTGGGTCAGCAGGAGGGAGATCACTTTATCCTTGGATTCCTGCTGCCACTGGTTGATGATTCCTGTGGAAGGAATATGGGAGGAGAGGAAAAAAAAAAAAAGAAAAAGAAGATGACTGAGAAATTGAAAAACAGAGCTAATAAAGAAATAACCGGGTGCTGGCAGGGTAAATGAAACACACCAAAGGGATTTCCACGTGTGTGGTACAGCAGGAGCGTGTCATGGAGAAGTGTTTTGAGAAGTTTCATTTTGATTTTCTTTCTCTTCTTTTAGTGTTTGTTAATAAACCTATCTTTATACCTTTAAGTTTGCTTTGCTTTTCGCCTGATCCTATCTCACAGCAGAAAAGACACTCAAACCATCACACTCCCTGGCAAGGGGGTCACCACCCTCCAAAATCATTGTCAAAGTGTGCCAAACTGGATGCCAAAAGTTACCAGATGCTCCAGAAAATTATATAAAAACCAAACTACACCCAACTGTACTCCACTGCTGTTGTGCTTATTTTAATCAAAATCACGATTTGGCCCGAATTTTCCATATTGTTGCAGATTACAGAAAACACTACACAAAAGCACTCGGTGGATAAAGCCAGCCTTTCAAAAGAACTTGGTTGGAAAATTGAAAAGGTCACGATTCAAAGGAGATAACACAGGTGAGAACCACAGAGGGAAGAATCTTTCCAGCAGGAACACAATCATCCAAGCAGGGGGTTGGTGCATTCATCAGCCCCAAAGATAAGGAGGGAAGGGCTCAGCTGGAGCAGCCCCAGAGCTGCTGTTCCTCTGTTAGATCGCAGCAAACAGGAGAGGTTTTAGAAAACCAGGAATAAAAAATAAAAAAGGAAACCTAGGGGTTAGATTTAAATATGCAGAAGGAAAAGTCAGGGAATTACAAACTGGTCACTTAACAGGAACTCCTGGAAAACTGATGGAACAAATAATGAAACAACCTATTTGTAAGCACTTAGAAGATAACAAGATGATAAGTGACTGCCGACACCCATTTGTCAAGAGCAATTTGATTTCCTTCTGCGACAGAGCAACTGGCCTGTGAATAGCTGGAGGAACAGGCAGTGCTGTATATCTTGATATTCATTAAGTGCTGCTGCACATGGCTCCCTCAGCAGCACAGCAGAGAGAAACTGCTCTAATGTGGGCACACAACTCATCCGAAAAACATATGGAGGGAGCTGCTGGTGCTGATTCACTGTCAGACTGGGAGGATGTGCTGGGCAAGGACACATCCTCCTGTCCTGGCCCTGACACCCCCCAGCATGTCACTGGTGATAAGGGTGATGTGATAAATGTGATCAGCACACAGGTATTGTGCTAAAAGATAGGAAAACACTCCAGGAAACTGGACCAGAGGTCAAACAATGTTGAGGACTTGAAGGGGTGGCATCAATCTGTGTCAGGGCAGGTTTAGGCTGGAGACCAGGGAAAGGTTCTTCCCCTAGAGGGTGGTGGACACTGACCAGGCTCCCCAATATTGGTCACAGCACCAGCCTGCCAAGGTTCCAGGAGAATTTGGACAATGCTCTCAGGCACAGGGAGGGATTGTTGGAGTGTCCTGTGCAGGGCCAGGAGCTGGACTGGATGATCCCTGTGGGTCCCTTTTCAGCTCAGGATATTCTGTGCTTCTGAGACTTGGAGAGATGTGAAAGAACATCTGCCTTAAGCAGGTGCAAACATCTGCATGCAGTGGGAACAAACAGCTGTGCAGCACGAGGTGGGCTTGGGAAGCACCACATCAGCCAGATACCATGTGGCACAGAAAAGCTGCACCAGCCAGCCTGACACCTGGCTGAGAGGTGAACACTGGCATGGACAAGCTGCTCTCCACATCTGCTGCTGCCCAGGGAAATGGTGGAGTCTCCATCTCTGGAGGGATTTAACAGCCGTGAGGATGTGGCCCCTGGGGACATGGGTCAGTGTTGGCCTTGGCAGTGCTGAGGGAATGGTTGGACTCAATGATCTTGGAGGGCTTTTCCAACTTAAACAATTCTATGATTCTGTGACTGGAACTGCAGCAAAGACAAATGAGGCTGGACATGATGACAGTGCCTTCTGCAGGGCAGGATGGCCTAGGACATTGTGGGATCTCCATCACCAGAGGTTTCTATGAAGAGCTGATACAAACTCCAAACATCTGCCAAACCTACCCAGACCACCCAAATGACACTTCCCAGCCCCAGGGCAGTCTCTCCTCCAGTGCTGACCAAACCCCTCTGTAAAGAATTCAAATTTTCAGCCCCTCAGGCTGTGCTACAGGAGCCACAAATGAACCATGTAGTGGTGAACACTCCCTACTGCTTGCTTTAAACACACTGCCCAAAACTTCATCAGGTGAAATGCTAAAAAAAAATCCCCCAAAACTTTACATTCTCTCTCCCTGTCTGCTGTCTTCAATCCATTCTGTACAGGAATCTGCTCTAAATCATTGACTATCCCTATAGCCTCTGTGTGTTTTTGAGCTAGGATAACTGAACCCACACCACTGAAATGCAGATCTGGATCTCCACCTGCAGGATCATTCATCAGGTTTGCACTTGGGAAGGCACAAGAGCAAGTCAATATCCAGCTCAGGATATTCTGTGACCCAGGAACTGGACTCTACGATCCTTGTGGGTCCCCTCCACCCCAGGATATTCCATGATTCTATGATTCTGGATGACCCATGCTGCCAGCCAGCAGTTAACCCAGCTCTGACCCAGAAGAGGGCTCTTAAAGCAGCACCTTCTCCCAGTTAGGACCAAACTCTGGGCAGCAGTTTCCTGACACGACTGCGGTGGTGAGCAGCACTCACCCCTCCAGATTCACCTTCCCAAGTTCCAAGGCATGCAACTGTTTTAATAAGAAGCCACTAGATGGCTTGCTGGAAACGCTGGCGACTCTCCCTGGAACTTTCTGCACTGGTATTTACTTCTCCAGAGACCTCCCCCTCCTCCAGAGCCACTTCCTGAGCCAGCGACAGCGTGCCCGAGCTGTCCTGTGCCCAAAGGAGAGAGGGGCACGACGTGGCACAGCGTTGGTGGAAAAAAACCTGCTGTATTGCAGCAGAGGGGGACTTCTGGTACTCTGGGTGTGCTCCTGTGCCCGTGGGAATGCTTTGAGGTTGTTTTGGTGCTAAAAGAATGGGATTTAGGAGAGCAACACTCAGCATAAGTGATGCTGTAAAGGATACACGAGTGTAGCAGGACTCAAGATGCACCAGAGTGTATCCAAGCTTTCCATATGCATGTCCCTGCTCCAGGCAAGGCTTCCTGTTGGGATGAATCTGATTTATCTGTCCCCTCTCTCTTAGTCAGCTGCCTGGTGATTTGAAAACATGTCTTATTTTCTCCCATCCTCCTGCAGAGAGGGATGTCACACCCCGATATTTTATCATCACTCTCGTGGTGGTTCAGCGGCACTTTCAGGCTGGCACAGCCAAAACCCAGCCTGGCACCAGCTGGGATTTTGTAGCAGCTCAGATAAACTGAGAAATCAAAGATCATTTTAAAAAAAAAAAAAGGTCTGCAATGCACTGCTGAAAAAAAAAGTTGATGCCACTTAAACATAGGAGCAAAATACACAGAGAAAAAAGCAGAGCCTGGTGTAAACAGGGTGCAGGAGAGAAGGAGGAAGAAGAAGATGAGGAAGGCAGGTGGCTGTGGCTGGACTCCTCCTCCTTACATGGGGGAGAGCTGAGCATGAAGGTCCCCACCAGAGAAACACAGCATGGCACCAGAGCTGCTTCCTGGGAAATTTGCCTTGGACCTCCAAGAGATTTGGGGGTTTAAACCACAACCCCAAAAGATGGAGCACTGACCCAAAAGCCTGATGAAGGGCTGGGTGCCCTTCCTGCCCTAGCCCAGGCAGGAGCTGGTCTCCTTCTCAGCCAGAAGCAGGATGTGCACAATTAAACAAAAATGGAAAATAATTAGATCTGAAAGAGGTTTGGCTCTCTCTGAGATGGGGCAGAAGGTCAGGTTTAATCCTATCTGCCATAAAATAGAGGGATCTGGAGAGGGCAGTGCAGGAGAGGGGCTAGCAACTCCCCAAAGCCCCTCTCCACCCTCTCCCTGAACACAGGAGTCCCCAGTTCAGCCCCTGACCTGCTCCCATGCACTCCTGGCCACCTGGGATAGCTCATCCTTTACTGCCAGAACAAGCACTCAGGGGCAGCTGAGATTAGGATGTGTTTTGGGATCCCACATCCCAGGGTCCTAACATGATACCTGTGGTGGGTTGCAGGCACTAATCACATGACAGCCTCATTAATTCCCCTGGATGCTGCTTCCCATCACAAGGATTTCACTGCTCTGTGGAATGTCACAGCTAATGGCAAACCTGAGCATAAAGAAAGCCCCAAAAGTAGAATCTTCCCCCCTTGCTGCCTTGAAACCCCCCAAAATCCCTGTCCTGCCCACTGCTGCCATTGAACTGCCATCTCCTTTTGGAGATGAGGTAAGATAACTTATTAAATTCCCAGCTCTGCACTGGGAAGGGATGGGAGCTGCTGGTACCCCCAAAGCAGAAAATCCCAACTTTTATTGCAGGATATTTTTCTTGGATGAGAAGCTGAATGAAGGTGGGATGTGAAACTACCTTCTACTGAAGGATTACTGAACTGACAGGATTTTGCTGCTAGACAGCCCAGCTGATGCCTGTGCAGCATGCCTGTGGATAAATCCAGCTCCAAATATAGTCGGGTCCTGCTTCCAAGACTGAAACCTGTGCTTGTGCTATGAATAGGACCAACACCACCCCCAAAACTGGGGCTTTCTGGCTGGAAATGAGAGGTGAAGTTTGTCAATTTATTAAGCTATTAAGGGATTTCTCTGTCACAAATCTGCTTAATCACTGCTGGATCTCTGCAAACTGTTAATTGCCACCATGTCCAATGGTGACGGATCCACCTCTAACGATGCACTGCACAAGGGACCTTCCTGCCTTTCCTCTGAACCTGCCTCCTGAGGGATGAAGGGGTTATTTCAACCACCAGCAAGGCTCGTGGTCATGATGTCCTGGGAACAGTCACAGTTTTCCAAATGAAAAGCCACACCAGATGGACAAAGGCAGGGATAGACACAGTCCCTGCAAAAAACAACATGAGAAGCACACTGGTGCCTGCACTTACAAACCCTGAAGGACCAAACTGCAGGGGTTTTCATTCTAATTTTGATTTTTGCAAACAGACTTCTGGGCCAGAGGATTCTAGTTTAAAAACACTACCCCTGCTGAGAGGGATGGCCAAGAGCAGCTGCCAGCACAGGAAAAGAACGTGTGGGTCTCACCAGGTGTTGTCTTCAAGGAACAACGATAATGCCAAGTAACTCTCTGGCACTTGAAGGAACCTAAAAACCAACAAAACCTATCCAAGATAAACCATTTCATTTTGAAATTGTGTTCTCCTCCTGTTACTATATACAACTTATTTCACAGCCCAAGTGAAGTCCAGAGGAAACCACAAATATGTTCCAGGGGCTGGAGCCCCTCTGCACTGGAGCCAGGCTGGGAGAGCTGGAAATGTTCACCTGGAGAAGAGAAGGCTCCAGAGAGACCTCTGAGCCCTTTCCAGGGCCTAAAGGGGCTCCAGGAGAGCTGGAGAGGGACTGGGGACAAGAGATGGAAGGACAGGACAAGGGAAAATGGTGTCCCACTGCCAGAGGGCAGGGAGAGATGGGATATTGGGAAGGAATTCCTGGCTGTGAGGGTGGTGAAGCCCTGGCACAGGGTGCCCAGAGAAGCTGTGGCTGCCCCTGGATCCCTGGAAGTGTCCAAGGCCAGGGTGGACAGGGCTTGGAGCAGCCTGGGTTAGTGGAGTGTGTCCTGCCCATGGCAGGGGGTTGTAACAAGATTATCTATAAGGTCCCTTCCAATCCAAACCATTCCAAGATTCCATGAATTTGCTGATTGTGATTTTGGTGAAGCGAGTGAGATGAGTGATGTGTAACTCATGAAACAGCTTACCCTGAGCAACAGGGACACCAATTTAAAGACTGGAACTGTTTTAAAAACTGCCCAAGGATCTTCCAAGTGACAAAGCACATTCACACAGGAGGCTTGGTATCATTGCCCCTCAATGCTAAGTCAGTGCACTTAAGGGCTCCAGTTGTCAGCAAATTGCTCTTAAATGACTGTTTTATTATGCCCTTGTTTTCAGTTTTCCATAAAAAGTTCTCAAAAGCCCATTCAGATAATTTGCCCAAGCAAGAAATTACTAAGAGAGGGAATCATAGGATCATTAAGGTTGGAAAAGACCTCTGAGATCATTGAGTCCAACCATTAACCAGATGCTCAAATCTGAAGGGCATCCTCCAAGCTTCCCAGCAGGGCTGAAATGAACTGCACTCTCAGATGTATTTGGGGAGAAAAACCAGGAATTTGTACAAAAAGTTTAGATTGGGATCCTTGATCTTGTAAAGTGACATACTGCAGCATTAGGGACTGGAGAGAGGAACTGGGTGCTCTTGGATGGCAATCAAGCATTCCTAGGGATGGACAACACCAAAGTTTTCATGTCTTGGATGGCCAAGAGCAAAAGAGAAATCCAATCCATGCTTAGGCAGCTGGCAACTGCTTCCAGTGAGCCTGAAATCAGTGGCCACAGAGCAAGAGATGGCTATTTCTGGGTTTGCAGGAAGGTTTTTCAAGAGGCTTCCTCAGCAGCTCCCAGAAGAGGCTCCCATTGTTCGCCGTTTCCTGGATTATGAATGTGACACTGAATCTGGGTGATGGGAAGAGCTATGTGGAGGGCACCCACTTTTTATCATCAGAGGCAGAAAAATCAGCACCTGGACTCCTCCTGCTGTGCAAAGATCCAGCAGCACATCACTACACATCAGCTTCTCCACACATCCATGGGAGATGCTGCACTTCCAACAAAATCCCCCAGATCTGCAGTAATCGAGGTCATCTCCAGTCAGCCCTGGGATCTCACACCTATTCCAGCTGCGTGGGTGCCTTCACCAGGGCAAAATGGGTCAAGAAACCTGACCCTGCAGATGAACACAGCCCAACAACCTCTGCTTGGCCACAGCATCATCTCCCAGTGAGTGACCATCATCACACAAAGCTGAATTCTACGTCTACTTGTTACAGTTTCTCCCAAGCACTTCTGTTTGTCTTCATTTCCAGTTGAATTTATCTGGCTTTATGCTTGAACCCATCTGACTTCAGATACTGAACTAGATGATCTTTAAGGTTCCTCCCAACCCAAACCATTCAGTGATTCTATAAGCAGGGTGGAGAAACCACATCCCACCTCACACAGGGTGGTTTGCTGCAAAAATAAAGCAGAAGAGAAAAAAAAATCAAGAGATTTCACCCACAAGCCTGCATTTGCACTAAGTGTATCAACCAAGGGCAGGTTGCTGCCAGTCCCAACCTTCCTACAACTGGGTTTACTGGTCTGTGAGATGGTCCAGCTCCCCACCACCCATCACAGAAATCCACTCTCCAACAGTACAGCAAAGACACAAACCTCTGCCCTAGCTCCTGCTGCAGCAGCTCCATTGAAGGTGAAGCACAAAGTGTTTCCAGCTGAAGGGATTTAAATTATTATTTGCAGTAATTAGCACCTGCATGTCGGCCCGGTCACAATACTTTGTTTGGGCGAATTTACATCATTCCCTTCATAAATCAGCCTCACTCAAAAGGCCAACATTAAGGAAAACAAAGTGAGAACCCTGTTGCAAACACTCTGTACCCCATCCAGAGCACATCAATACCCTCGCTGTTAAAGCTGGCAGCCTTCTCCCTCCACCAGAGGCCAAATAATCAGAATTTCAGCATGTGCCTCCTCGTTATTGCGACCGGCGCTAATTGAAAGGAAAAACATCTCAACGATAAAGGTTACTGCAGACCTGCCAACTGCACCAGGCAGAGAGGCAGGCTGGCATTGAAACACTGGTGGACCTGAATCCTGCCCCTCATGTCCCCAGGATGGATGGAAAATCTCATCCAACGCTGGAGAGAAGACTCCAGTGATGATTCCAGGCACCTCCACGCCCGCAAGGCTGTGGCTCGTAAATCCCACCAACCTTTCCCCTGCCATGGGTCTGGATTTCTGCCTATGCCAACACTGACCTCAGCAGGGTGGGAGGATCCAATCCCACAGGTCTGAAGGCAGTGGGAGCCGTGCCAGGCAGCTCCCTTCTCTGCTTGCTGGATCCACGGCTGCCTGGCACCTCCTGCCGCTCCACATCCTGGAGTAGCTTCCTCACAGGTCACCCAAACCGCTCATCCCAGCAGATAATACGAGATCTGACAGAGGGAAAGCCAATAAAAACCCCCGTGGGTGGCTTTTTGCTGTCACTGCCTTCCTGCCCAGCTTGGGGAGGAATTGGGAAGCAGTGGTGAAGTTCTCACCCTGGAACAAGCCTTTGCTAGGAGCTGGGAACAGCCTGCAAAAAAGCCCTGGAGACCAGGAGGGTTTGGGGACTGCTGTGTGTGGGATTCAGGGCTCTGAACTTCCCCTCCTGCAGCACCCAATCCCACAGCTTTGAACCTCCAGGTCCAACACACTCAGTGCCACCCCAGCATCTTTGGTCTATAACGAGATATTAAAAGGCAACCACAGAATTCCCCTTTCCCTGACTGGTCACTTTCCCGCACAGATTCAAGGGTGGACAACCTCTCTGAAGGACAGATGGACCTTTTGTCCACCAGCACCGACGAGGAGAGGACAGACAGACATCAGACAAGGCACGTGCACCATCTCCCTTTCTCCAGCAGCCACATCCCACCTCACAGCCCGGCTCTGTCGCAGTGCCAGGGAGCACCAGAGAGCGACGGAAAATCCGCCAGCGATGCGCAGCCACCTCTGGGTTCACATGGTGCTGGCTCCCCTCCGTGTTTCCAGCAGCTACATCACACTCCAAGAGGCTAAAAATACATTAGGAAAGTACTTAATGTTTCTTTTCCACCCGAGCGGCTGCTGCGGAGGAACTCCAAGTGGGAGGGGAGGTGAACAGAGTAGAGTGGATGCAGGAAGGAGAGGCAAAAAAAAAAATGGAGCAATAGGCACAGCATGTCCCGAAAAAGGTGGTGGCAGGGGAAATCCCCACTGCAGGCAACTCTGGTTCCTTGGAAAAACAAAGGCAAGAGCCACGTAACCATGAAAAGCAAAGTGTTTCTGACTACAGAGCAGGATTTATGGCCAGGTTGGGCAGGACTTGGAGCAACCTGGTCTAGCAGAAGGTGTCCCTGTACATGGCAAGGGGTTGGAATGAGCTGATCTTTAAGGTGCCTTCCAACCCAAACTAATCTGTGATTCTGTGGTTCAGCACTGACAAGAACTGAGAATAATAATTCAGGAAGGATCATCTCCTCCATCCCTAATTACCAAGATTAAGAAGCTCCATGTAAATTAACTACACAATATTCCTTGTAAAATGCATCAGTGAATATTTAACCACCAAAACCAATTCTGCTCCAAAGACACAGCCTTCCTGCAATGGCTCCCAGCATTCCCCTGTGTGCAACCGGAGAGTCCTTCACCATCCAGGGCTGAGGCAGGAGGGATGGGTTTGTCAGCACAGCTGGGTGTCAAGAGGAACATGGGCTGCTGCACTTCATTTTGGAAGAACAGCCAGTTTCATGGAATTCTGGAAGGGACATTCAAGACCACCCCATTCCAATCCCCTGCCATGGCCAAGGACATCTTCCACAATCCCAGGTTGCTCCAAACCCCATCAAACTTGGCCTTAAATACTTCAGGGATGGGGCAGCCACAGCTTCTCTGGGCAACTCTTTCAACAATTTCTCATAAATCTTCTTGGGATGCCAGGCAAGGAGCAGGTGACTGCATGACATGTAAATTCTGGGGAAATTAAAAGCAAACAAACCTCTGCTCCTGTCTCCAAAATCCTTGTGTAGGATAAAACATGAGCCCAGCCCAACTTGTTGCCCTTTTAAAGGCAGCTCTCCTTGGGCAGTGAGCTCACTGGCAGCTCCTCTCTCCATTATGCTGTCCAAAGCAACAGCATCCCCAACAAGTGTTAGCAGGAGTTGGGAATTTCAGCACTGAAGCCAGGCTCAAGGGCAAGGCTCAATCAGCTCTTCCCATCCTGTCACCCCAAACAGGCTGATGAAACCCCACCAGCAGACAGAGCAGCTCAGCACCCTCCACCAGCTTGTAAACTCCAAATGGGAGCAGAATGCCCATTATTTTGGTCAGATGCAGAGCAAACTGGAATATCTCTCACCAAAATATCCCTTAACTCCCACTGAGATCCACAAGGACAGAAGAGCCCAGCTCTGCTGCGAGTAGAAATGAGTAAGATTTTCATATTTTTGCCACTATTTTCCCCCTCTGCCTCCTGAGCTTGCCAGAGCTCCAGTCATTAGGAGGCTGTTTGTACAAACCCAGAAGTGATGTATTTTTAGCACTGGAGAATTGCATGGCACAATCATTAAGGAGCTTCTGCAGACAGCAACAAGAGCAGGGATTTTTCCTTCTCTAAATTGGCTCCAGCCACTACAGTTTTCAGCCCAAAGCAGACTTTCAGGAAATTCAGGAGGAGAGGGAGCCTTTTTCCATGACATATTTAATACTGAGCTGAAGTACACTCGATTTTCACACTGTGCATCCGACGGGAGGTTTTATGGATTTGTTTTCTGGGCTGTACCGTTGCACACTTTTGCTACAGAGCATAATACCCTGTATTATCACAACACTCCCTAGCAACAGGACTTTAATTTAGTGCAGAGATTTCCAATGCTGAGAGTATTTCACTGACTCAGGGCAAAGATGACATGCTGGGAAAACCTTATCAAAAGCCCCACGGGTGCCAAGGGAATCCACACCACATGAATGATGGCATTCGAGCTTCTCAACACAACGTGGCCAGCGCTGGCACAGAGAACACCTTGGGAAAGAGGAATTTGCTTCATTGATTTCCCAATCCACAGTCCAGCGTGGAGTGATGTCTACATTGATGGTGGCAGTGCCAGTGGGTGGGAAATAAGAGTGAAAATCCAACAAGCGCTCAGAGCGTGGACAGAGAAATGTGGGGAATGGTTCAGTGTCAGAAATGAGAGCTCAGAGCCAGAGGGGACATCAACAAGGACGAGGTGTCACCTCCTGCTTCTCACCTCAAGGTCAAGAGGAGGACAGATGCTTGGCAAACAATCAACCAGCCTCCTGCAAAAGCTGTCCTGAAGGGTGAAGCCAACCTAACACTGGACAAGAATGCCCAGAGCCAGTTTCCCTTTACTCACTGGAGCATCACAGGCATCCTGTTCCAAACATCAGATGGGGAGGATGGACTTTGGGAAGCCCAGGAAAATAGTGCCAGGGTCCCACCTGACCACAGAGAGCATGCAAAGGTGGCAAAATCCCCATCAGCACTGTGGACACTGTCAGGTGAGGTTCCCACTGGGGCAGAAGAGCAGGAGAAAGCAGCAGCACCATCCATGGGTGGGTTAAGAAGGTTCTCACAGCAAAAATGCCACCAAAACCATGTCCCTCGTGGAGAGCAGAGGGGAATCCAACAGCCCTTGTGCATGCAGTGAGGAGACAGGAATATCAGAGCAGCCGTGCCAGGTCTGATGGACAAAGATATCCCGACGAGATCCTGGGTCAAGTGGCTTTAGTTGGCTGCTGTGCAAAGCCAGCTGAGCTCAGAGCCCAGCCCACAGCAGCAGGATGGGTCAGCAAGGATTAAAAGCATAATTAAACAGGGGCTGCAGGTTGCTTCCAGAAGCCTCATCACTCCCTGGAGCCCATGAGCTCAGCCATGGGAAAACGCTGCTGGTTTTGCTGCCTCTGGGACCTGGGGTACAGGTGGGAAATGAGTTCACTGCCTGCTTTCACTCACACCAGGGTTATATTGCTCACATGGCTCCACACACCCTCAAATCCAGATTTTCAGTGGAATTTCCTAGGATGCAAGAAGCCAAAGAAATAAAACATGCAATTTTCTGTATCTCTTCTTTGAGCCTAATCCATAAAAACACCCAAATCTTCCCGACTTTCAGTGAGGAGACTACAGGCACAACCACAGGGATGGAGGAAATACTCCTCTGACTTCTTAATTTCAATTGCAAAAAGCCTTTTACCAAAAGCTTAATTGAAATGCAGATAAGTTCCTTCAAAGGCTAAAATAAATATATAAAAAATAAAATTATCTGAACATCATAACGGTGTTGCCTAAAATGGATAAAGGATTTAGAAGGGAGAAAAATAATACTAAAAATAAGTTATGAAGGGTATGCAAGGTATTGATATACAGCACATGGTTTAAACTGTTAATCATTGAACAGATTCCAGTATAAAAATAAAGAGACTGAAGCTGCACATAATGGAGGAGTTGCTCTATTTATAAACTTCTCTGTGCAAAGGGCAGTGAGGGCTGGGATGAGCAGGCAGTGGAGGCAGAGGGACATTGCTACGGAGCCTATAGTTGAGGGAAAATAAACAAGGGGGTTTTTAAAATTTTTTTTAATTTTTTTTTAAACATTGTCAACAAAATCAAACCGAGTTGCCCAGGAGCCTGTGTGCCCCAGCCGTGTGAGCAGCATTTCCAGCCCTGGCATGTGACAGCTCTCCCAATTTAGCCAGTAACTGACTCCCTGTGACCTGTAATAACACCGCTCCCAAATTAGAGCCCTCAATTTGACTTGGCTCGGGTCCTTCCCTCCCAGCGACATAAAGCATCCTTTTTCCCCCCCCGCCCTCTCCCCCAGCATTCCTAATCCCATCCTTTTGCACTGCCAACTCAAACTCTCATTTAATCTTTTCCNATTTGACTTGGCCCGGTTCCTTCCCCCCCAGGGAAAAAAAGCATCCTTTTCCCCCCCCCCGCCCTCTCCCCCAGCATTCCTAATCCCATCCTTTTGCACTGCCAACTCAAACTCTCATTTAATCTTTTCCTATTTTTTCTGGGGGTGGGGGGACGACAAGTGGGGTGCAGGCAGCAAAAGGCAGAGGAAAAAAGACCGGTGGGGAAAAAAAAAAAAACAAAACACCAAGAGACAAAAAAAAAACAACCGACAACAAAATCAGACATAAAATTCCAAGTTGGTGACATTCAGCTGGAAAAGCTCAATGACTCACATGCAAAATAAAATCTGCCCGAATTCACTGTTGCATGACGCAGGCCACTGGCTTCGGCATGAAAAAAGGCCGGGATGAAATCATCCACAATTTAAATGGGAGCTTGGAAAGGCTCAGCCGCATCAGCGCGGCTCCCTCGGCTTAATAGGAAACACAAAGGAAGGAAGTTGAGCGGAGTGAGAACATCCCCCCTTTTCCCCCCCTCCTTCCCACCGACACCTCGCACCATCAGTCATCCCCAGGCTCCTCCGGCATCGCTCATCGGCGCTCGGCTCCCCCCTTCCAGCAGCCTGCTGCCAGGTTTTAATGGGATTTCCTGGAATAGCAGCTCAAAAGTAAAGTCAAAATGAATGTGGCTACGTAGCAAGGCAAACCCCCCCCCACCCTCCACCCCGCAGCGGCTTCTTCCAGAGATTTCTGTCCTGATCTTTGCAAGAATGGTCGGAGATGTTGGAGAGTTTATGGTGAGAAATGATGGAGCAAATCCAGCCCCTCCCCAAATCCCCCGTATAGGCGGGGAGGGGTTTAAATCTCGGTTCTCGGGTTCGCTCCTGCATTGCAACAGTGCTTTAAACCTTATGAGTTCTCAAATACTGCCTGAAGTCACGTTATAGGAATGCACTTGGAGTGACCCGCAGGGAATGGGGTGCCAGGGGTTCCCCCAATGCCAGGATGAGCACCAGGCTCTGCATCCTGCCCCCCTTCAACACAACCCTCCCGTGGGGCTGTGCCATGAACCAGGTCACTGCCCTCCTTCAACTCAAAAATAACAATGTGAGGGGGAAGAATAAAGTAAAAAGGGTCATTTTAACCTGGATGGGGACTCACAGCACAGTTCTCAAAAGGCTTTTGGTGCTCCACGCAAGAAGGGGAAACCTGAAAACAAGAGCTGGCACCTCTGCACCCTTCAACATGATGCTCTGGGGATCACCTGGTGAGTGTCACCCCTCTGATCTGCTCTGGTGAGATCCCACCTGGAGTCTGGCATCCAGCTCTGGGACCCCCAGCACAGGAAGGACATGAAGCTGCTGAAGGGAGTCCAGAGGAGGCCACAGAGATGGAGCCAGGTTGGGAGAGCTGGAGCTGTTCACCTGGAGAAGACTCCAGGGAGACTTTGCAGCCCCTTCCGGTCCTTAAAGGGGCTCCAAGAGAGCTGGAGAGGGACTCTGGACAAAAAAATGGAGTGACAGAACAATTGGGAATGACTTCCCACTGTCAGGATCAGGGCTAGATGGGATGGGAAAAAATTCTTCCCTGTGAGGGTGGTGAGGGCCTGACACAGGGTGCCCAGAGAAGCTGTGGCTGACCCTGGATCCCTGGAATTGTCCAAGGTCAGGTTGGACAGGGCTTGGAGCACCCTGGTGATTCTCTGATCCATCTGGGATGCAGGAGGACAGTACTCCAAGCATCCAAGAGTGGCCACAGCCAGCTGTGAGGCCACTGCCAGAGAGGCCATTGCAATGAACCTCCCTTCATCCATAAAGTGAATCCTCTCTGACAAGCAGAAATTAGGTGACCAGCTTCACAGTCATTTGGAAACTGGATGTTTCAACCTTTGTGGACTTCCCTTCAGGCTGGATGTGCCTGTCCCTGGGATTATCCCCAGTGCTGTGCTTTTGGAAGATTCCAAAAGCAGGCTCCTCAGCACTCACTCACTGTGGCCTGCAGTGGCTGCAGGAGCAGGGTGTGAACAGGTCCATAAAAGGGAACTGGGAGCCTTGAGCCTCCTGCCAGTAAGCCTACATTTGCTCTAGAGGAATCTGCACCTCCCTGGGAAAAAAAAAAACAAAAACCAAACCAACAACCAACTATAAAAATAATATATTGAGGTCTGCAAGTGGGGAAAGGCCACAACTGTCTGCAGGAGGAGGACATCCGACTGTGCCTGGGCCATCTGGTCACCCACCCTCTGTGACACTGCCCTCCCTTTGCCACCAGATGCTAATTCCTTTCATCCTGCCTGGCCCTCGGCTGGTGTAATTTTAGGTCTGTGAATAGGACCATCTGCCTTTGAGATGCTCGTTTATTTTTGGCTGAGCCCTCCCTTTCACCACTCCCTCCTTAAAGGAAGTCCAAACCAGGCACTGTTGGGAACAGTGCTCCTTGTCTGGTCCTCTAATCACCAGGCATTAACGAGCTATCTAGAGGATGTTCTGCACCGCTGCCACTTGTCAAATTGGGGGGTGTCATTATCTTCAAAGCACTTTGCAAACACTTTTTTTTTTTCCTTCCTCCCCGTGTTGCCACCACAGAGTAGTAATTATTCACTTCTCTCTGAATATGGTGGGCTTGGTCCAGCACCCTGGAGCTCGGCCAAGACGTGCTCAGCAAAATTCAGCATGGCCAAAGTAAAGCTGAAACAAAGTGGTTCCTATCTTTGGATGCTGAGGACTGCTACCGTTGCTTCCTTTCCCACAGCAGACATGGAAATGGTAAAAATAAAAATAAATGCTGGAACCACTGTGGCCAATAGTGTAATTTCCACGTATTAAGGGATGCCTGGAGAAAAGGGGAGTTTTGAGGAAAGTTTTGCTTTTATACACATTTAACTGCTATGAATGAAAGTCACTGTCACAATTATGGAAAACAGTAATTAGCAAAATACTGCATAAAAATGCTGGGAAAAAAAATGCTTCTGGCTGGGGTGACCATATGGGTGCTCCCAGCCAAAGCTGCACATGGGTAAACCCTGAGATCACAGCAAGGCCATGGGCAATCCCACCATGCCAGGGGCTCAGCCCATCTCTTGGATCCATCTTTTGGGATAAATGTGTGTCCTCCTATATACCCTAGCCAAAGGCATCCCAGACTGCTTCAGAGGACACAGGCAGGGTGAGCTAACAGGCTGAATCTGTGCATCTAGCAGCCACAAAACCACTGATTTTTCTTCTTTTTAAGATTTTTCACAAGTGCCTGAGACAGGTGGCAAGAATGGTTCCAGGTAACCCTTTCCAGAATCAGTTGGCTTCTTTGTACAAATCCAGGTTGTGCAAAGCTTGTGCCTTTTTTTTTGTGTGTGTGTTTTGTTTAAGATGAGGAAGGTTGTGGTTCAGTCTGAGGTTTGAGCCAGTTCTCAGCCCTGTTATGAACCTCCAGGAGCTACAGGACGTGGTGCCTATTGCTGGAAATCAGTGTTAGACACCAGAGAACATCTGTACAGGGGAGCTCCCCTCACTGCGTGCACCCCACAGGCTGAACAGCAAGAGCCTGTTTTGCTGCCAAGCCTCTCACAGGGAAAACATACCCAGGGCTTTAAAGAAGAAAATTTCTGTGCAGTTCTTGAGGGGTTTAAATCAAGCCCTGGCTTTGGCCAGCCATAACTCTCTGCTCTGCAGGAGCCTGGGGAAACACCTGGTTGTTCATTGCTTCAAATTCTCTGCAGTAAGTGAAAGAAAAAGTAACTTAATGGATCTGATCAGATCTCGGATTTGACGGGATTTCCTGCCTGTGTAAAAACTGACCCATTTTGCTTTGGCTTGAAGGCACGATGAACAGAAAGCTGCACTAGCTGGGCTGTGAAGTGAGGACAAGCGGCTTCACCCCCACGCTGGGGTGAATTCCCAGGAGGAATCAGGGGATGCAGACATCCCTCCCCTCCCCTTTCTGCTGCTCACATCACCCAGAGCAAAGCACTTGACCAAAGCCAGTGATGAGTCACTGCGAGGAGGAGACTTTCTAATTTCACCCGCTTTGATCCTGCCCTGAAGTGCCAACGTCAAAGAGGAGGGAGGGGAGAGCCGGGGCTGAGTCAGGCAGGACGGGAAAATCTGTGCATCTACAACAGAGACAGTCAAAGCAAAGTGAAACTCCTCTTTTTTATAGGAAACCCCATCAAAAAAAAAAGACACAAAGAGCTGACTCTCCCCAGCTTGTACCAGAGCAGCAACTCTCAGCTGACTCCGTGTCTTTCCCAGCTGTACAAGCACTCACAAGGCAGAAACACCCGGTTAAAATGCACCTTTCCCTGGGGAATTCACCTTTCCCTGTGGAATTCGCTGTGCTGCAGTGCTGCCCTGCAGCAGCTGGCTTGTCTTTCCTTTATTACCAAATTCACATTTTGTTTCTCGTATTCCACCAAGTGCTGCAGGACCTCAAAACAAAGAGCGACGTTGTTCCTTCAGAATAAAACCTCTGTTCATCCAGTTTTTATTGATCTTTCACAAAAACATCTCAGGAGATGTAAAGATTCGTTTTGGGGGTGGCTAAAACGATGTGTCCCAGTCACAGCTTTTTCCATGGGAAGGTTACCGTGATCCCTTTCCACTGAGAACACATGAAATGGGTAAACTGAATTTAAAGGACAAAGAACACCGGTTCTGGCAATCAGACATTCCCACTGTCTGGTTGGGTGGCTTGGCCATGCCTGGTTCCTCTCCCATAATTGCTGATGCCCATCAAAGGCACCAGAATTATGCTAAGGAACACAACTCCTGTCCCAGCTCTGAGCAATGATGAGTTTGACACTTGTTAGTGCTTGAAACATGAAAAGCTTTCCCAACTAATTCAAGTTTTCACTAAACCAAAATCATCCTCCTCCCCTGGTCTGGCTAAAATGTCTGCTTTCAGCTATTGAAAAAGCCACAAGGAGAATTTGAGATTTCATTTTCTTGACCAAATTCCGTAATATTCGGGAAGAAACTTCCAACAAAATGAAAACTTTATATTTTTGTGGAGGGAGGGGGAGGAACAGACCTCCCTGCAGAAGAAAATTCTCTTCCCTGCATCTTGTTTTCCTCTGAAGAGCAGCAACACATTGTATTACTCACACAGAAGGATTCAACCTCCACAACTCAGAGGAGATGAACAGGAAGAGTGACAGGATTTCTGGAACCTGATGACCCCTCTCTTACCCTCCAGGCTACTGATTCCAGCTAATTGGAGCCTCAAGGGGCTCCGAGCCAGTCGACAGCAACACAGCAATAAATGTGCAGAAATCCAGTAAATTCTGAGAGATACACAACACTGGCTGGGGTTCCAACAGCCTGATCCATTCAGGGATGATAAAAATTAAAAGAATATTGCTAAGGGCATTGTCCAGCTGCCTTTTCAACACTGATAGGTCTGGGGCATCAGCCACCTCTCTGGGAAGCCTGTCCCAGTGTTTGATCACCAAATTGGTAAAGAAATCACAGATTCACAGCCTGGTTTGGGTTGGAAGGGACATTAAAGACCATCCAGTTTCACCCCTTCCCATGGGCAGGGACACCTTCCACTACCCCAGGGTGCTCCAAGCCCTGTCCAACCTGGCCTTGGACACTTTTAGGGATAGGGCAGCCACAGCTTCTCTGGGCAAGCTGTCCCAATGCCTCATTACCCTCATTACAAAGAAATTCTTCCTATTATCTAATCCAAACCTCTTTTACTTTAAAGCCATTACTCCNTCACCCCTTCCCATGGGCAGGGACACCTTCCACTACCCCAGGGTGCTCCAAGCCCTGTCCAACCTGGCCTTGGACACTTTTAGGGATAGGGCAGCCACAGCTTCTCTGGGCAAGCTGTCCCAATGCCTCATTAC
Source organism: Pycnonotus jocosus (assembly GCA_013400435.1). Taxonomy (NCBI): domain Eukaryota; kingdom Metazoa; phylum Chordata; class Aves; order Passeriformes; family Pycnonotidae; genus Pycnonotus; species Pycnonotus jocosus. Next base: position 40,409 of record VWYP01012341.1, read on the forward strand.
CCTCATTACAAAGAAATTCTTCCTATTATCTAATCCAAACCTCTTTTACTTTAAAGCCATTACTCCTTGCCCTTCCAACTGAAATAATCTGTTCTATATTCTATTCTATTCTATTCTATTCTATTCTATTCTATTTCATCCTCATGCAATTCCATGCAGAAAGACCTGACTGCTGAATACCTCCAGCAATTTGGACTCTGTCTGGAGAGGTGCAAACTGCACCCATCCAACACAGAAGGGCCTGGGCAAGGCTTTACCACATCATGACACAGGAACAGCATCAACCCACTCAGCACTCAATCTGCAACTCCATGGCAGGGGAAGGTTTACATCTCAGCTCCCCACAGCAAAAATTAAGCCCCCAGCTCAAAAGGATTCCTGCAACTGTTCAGACACTCCAGGTTTCCAACTCTCTCTCTGTGTGGTGTGAAGGGAAAACTCAGGATTTGGGGTTTTACACAACTCTTGGGTTATCCTCCGCCTCCTCCACTTTCCCACTGTGTCTCCTCCAGGTATTAGGAAGGGAAATGTGTTAAGCAGAGGGGAATCAGACACTGCAGCTCTCTGGAAATCCTTTAAAGACAGGTACTCACACGGGTAACGCTTGCAAAGCCTCTGCTCCTCCTCTGGGCCACTTTACAGGCAGCAACACAGCAAGGGACTTGTTAAAGGCAGAAAATTGGGCACCAGGAACAAATTCCCTGCCCTGCCACTTCCCACAGCCCCTTTGCCGCTGTGGAATATGCGCATACAGACACGGACTGCAAACTGCAACTCTCAGTGTGACAAGGACAGCTGCAAAGTAAACACTGAGGGTTTCATATGGAACACAGCAGGAAGGTGTTATCCCAGAGATGCTTCTCCATCAGCTGCTGACAATTGGTTCAGAGCATGAAAGCACCCCAGCTTCAGCAGGATCAGCTCACAGCAGCACAGGGAGGAGCTGGTGAGGGTGGTGAGAAGCCCTGGCTTCCCACTCACACCACACACACCCCTGGGAAAAACCTGGAAAACACAGTTTTTGGGGAGAGATCAGAGATGCAGTAAATTCCTGGCTTGATAAAGCAACCAGTGTGAGGCCATGCTCAGCTTTCAGGCCTTATAACAGCCACCAGTGTTTGCAGAAGAGAGTTATTTTGGGGTGAAACCTGATCAGCTCCCAGGGCAGCAGCAGCACAAAGGCTGAGAGAAGCATCTCACTGCTCTCCCTGGGATGCAGCTGCCAAGGGAGCTGCCTGAACCACAGTGCTGGCACTACCTGCTGTCCCTCTCCTGTCACTCTGTGTCACACGGTGCCTGCCCGTGTCACTGACACCGACCTGGGTGGGATCAGGATGCTGAACACAAGATGGAATGGAATGGAAATAGAATATAATAGAGTAGAATAGAATAGAGTAGAGTAGAATAGAATAGACTAGAATAGAGTAGAATAGAGTAGAGTAGAATAGAATAGAGTAGAATAGAATAGAGTAGAGTAGAATAGAATAGAATAGAATAGGATTTTCTCCCAGTGTCCCAGAGGATTTTCACTCCCAGCATGACTTCCAAGTGTCTTTTCTCCTCCACCACACCAAGAGCTCAGCACAAGCTGTGAGGATTCCTCCTTTTCCTCCTTGCAGGAGCTGGCAGGGATGGACAGATGCCACTGCAAAAGCCATGGAGCTGCAAGGGTGGAGCTTGCCAGCATTCCCTTTATCCTCAACCTGGCCTTTCATCTCTTTCAAGTAATTTTGACAGGAGTTTAAAGCTTCCTGCACCTTTAGGGAGTGTGGCAGGACACTTTGTTAGTGGAAGATGAGTAGCAAAGTCAGAGCTCTTCCACCCCTGCTGTCCTCCTTGACATCAAGGTTGACATCTCCCACTGCCCCATATCCCAGTGATTTTCTACTACACCAAACAAATTAGAATTAGGTTTAAAAAACCACCCCCTCACTCCCAACCAGCCCAACTATCACTGGAGTAAGGAACAAGGCAGTGGAGAATCATCTTCCTGTGACTCACATTCACCTCCAGGTAGGTGACATCCAGGAGTTCCCCTGGATTGCTGGCCACGGTGTCACCCACCACTGGTGTTTCACTGGGATTCACTGCTAATGGGATTGGGAAGCAGCCTCCCTGCCCAGGTTAACATAGGTGCTCATCAGCCAAAATTGTTCCTGCAGCAACTCATCCCTTCCAGCCATGGACCAAAAACCACCTCACCAAGGAGAAGAATGCAAAAGTAGCAAAGGGACATGGGTGGTTTGGGATTTGAGGGAGGAAAACAACATCCAACATTCACTGCTACTTTTATTTTGTTTGAGGCACTTTCTGGGTAAATCCATTGAATCAGAAGCACCCAAAGCCCCAGCAGCTGCTGTGTCCTGTGCAAAGTTTGCACTCAAGGAGGTTTTTCTTCCCCCACCAGCTCTTAAAATAAAAAGTCTGTTTCTCCAGCCTGGCCAAACCACTTCACCACCTTGCAGTGCAAACCCACTCCCAGCCCTCCCAGTGCCGGGGATTACTGGGTTACAGATCCGTGGCCTTACCACACAAACTCAGTTTCCTGGATACTTGCACCACAGCCTCTAAATTCTGTTGTGGTCTGGACTTCACAGGCTGCTGGTTTTAATATTTTCGGATGCTGGAAGCAAGGCAAGTTCCCTGCAAGTCCCAGCCATTTTCTTAACCTTTTTTTTTGTTGTTGTTTGATTTTCCTTTTCCATGATGCTGTGGGAGAGACACAAGCCATGATGTGGCAGGATACAAAGGTGGCTCTGGACACAGCTGGGTCCTTCCATGCCAAGGCCTCAGCACAGTTTCTAACAGATGATGGGGCTGCCTGAAACCACAGTTGCTTGCAGCCTCTTTTCATGTAAAGACCAAGTGAAGGTACTTTTCATTACACAGATATGTCTATTACCAATATAATTTATGGCCTGGCATTATTCAAGGAGATTAATGAAGTGTCCTTGCTTCTAAAGATAAAACATCTTTCCAAATCCTTCCCATCCATGTACTGCTTGCTCAGCAGTCCTGCATTATTCATTGGTAACATCAGAGCACTTTTGCAGTGCCTTTCCCACAGCAGTGCCCTCCAAAGTGAGCTGTTCCAGGTGGGATGAGGAGACCCAGACTCACCTCCTCCTCCTGAACAGGGCACTTTAACTCCTCTGGGATTATTCAGGTGAATGGGGCTGTGACTTCTCTATGTTGTTTCTCCCCAGAAGCCTCCTAGCCTTTCAAATTGGGGTTCATCTTCCAGCCTCCTCCTAAAAGATCATTTTGGTTTGAAAAGATCCTTAAGATTCAGTCCAGCCATTAACCCAGCACTGCCAAGGCCACCGTTAAACCCTGTCCCCAAGTGCCACATCCACACATTTTTTAAATCCCTCCAGGGATGGGGACTGCACCACTTCCCTGGGCAGCCTGTTCCAATCTCTGACCTTTGCTTGAGTCTGATGCTGGGGACTCTCTGGGTATCTTGCCAGACAAATTTCCCCAAAGTTCTATGAGAAGCTGAGGCTGCTGACACAAGCAGTAGCATCTGATCAGCCAACGTGTGATGCTGACTAAGGATGTGTTTGTCATTTCTTCCTGGCCTGTTTCACAAGCTTTGTGGCTACTGTCATGCCCTGGGCACCTTCATAGTGCCCTCACATGGGGTGAGGCCTTGAAGGGAAAGCAAAAAAACCCCCAAGATCTGGGGAGGTGACTGCAGCTGGCTACAGGGATCAAAGCTGTGAGCAACAACTCCCATCAAACTTCAACACCAACAGGCACCAAGACCCAACCCAGCAGCCAACAACAGGAAAATCAACCTTACTGCACACTTGAATCAGAGCCTCAATTCTGTACACCCTAAGAAACATTCATTTTTTGATAGTGCTGTGACCTTTGAGCTGATGTGGGGAGACAGGACCCCACATTTGGTTTGGACCCATCTGATTGACTGCTGTTTTAGGAATGTCCAAGCCAAGCCCTCCAGGTCAGTGCTCTCCTCTCAGTGCAGAACACACAGACCCCACCCTGATCACAGAGCTCTGGAGATCTGGGCAATGCTGCCTTGCATTGCCCAAAACCAGACTCTGGTTCAACACTGGCCACACACACCACAGCAAGAGAAATCCACCACCAACCCCACTCCACTCCAGAGAATCACATCACCTGCACATTCAGAACTCAAACAAACCCTCAGTGCTGGCAGAGGACAGAAGGCAGCAAATACATCTGTGACTGTATGAAAACACAGATCCTCAGCATTTAGGAACTTGCTTTTGATCTCAGGTTTTGCCTGTAGCATCTCCTTGATGAGACCTGTATTCCATCAACAAATCCTAGCCCAGGGGATAAACTGGATAATCAAACATCGCAGCTCGTTGCTGAATTTCCCAAAATAAACAGCATGTTCACAATATCAACCCAAAATTTTCTAATCCTCCCCAGCTATCACCATCTCAGCCATGTGAACATTGGTGACCTCCAGCAAAGTGTCACAGATCTTCCTCATCCTCCCTGCAACGCTGCAGCAAAACAAAACCTGTGCTCCAGTCCAGACCTCCCTGATGCCAAGGGTGTTGCTACACAGGAGAGCAAGGCAACTATTTCCTTATGAGAGTGAAATTCAGAGCTCCCACAGATTTTTTTCCAGTTCAGGCAGAGCAGTGCAGCCCCCTCACTCTCCCACCCACAGCCCCAGGTGCCCTGGAGAAACCACAGCTCCCAGGGACTTTCCCTTCTCTTGCAATGGCAGGTTGGCTTCCAGAAAATGAGGGCTCAAGGCAAAGCTGTGGAAGGAGCATGAGGTTTATAGATCTGGGGAAATTTGTTTGCAATAAGGGCACCCAAGTGCTGGACTAAGGAGGCAGGACAATCTTTTTCAGAGGACAAGTTTAAGAGCAGAGAAGCCAAATGTGTCCAAACAGGCCCAACACCAGCAGTGCAGAAAGACAGAGAGGTCACCTCAGTGCCCTTTCCAGGGGTCTATATAGGAGATATTTTCAGTAACTTTATAAACAATATAAAGATAAAAACTATCATTCAGGAAATTCCAGGTTAACCAGTTCAAGGCACATCTCCATTGCTTGTTCTTCTTGAGGGTCCTGCACACATCAGCTGATGCTGCCCCTACAGAGCAGGGCAGGGCTGTATCACAGGAGCACAGAAGGGTTTGGATTGAAAGGATCTTAAAGATCATTTCATTCCACCCCCTGCCATGGGCAGGGACACCTTCCATCAGTCCAGGTTGCTCCAAGCCCTGTCCAACCTGGCCTGAAACAGCTCCAGGGATCCAGGGGCAGCCAAAGCTTCTCTAGGCATCCTGTGCCAGGGCCTCCCCATACTCACAGGGAAGAATTTCTTCCCATTTTCCCATCTAGCCCTGCTCCTAACACGGTGAAGCCATTCCCTCTTGTCCTGTCACTCCATTCCTTGTCCCAAGTCCCTCTCCAGCTCTCTTGGAGCCCCTTTAGACATTGGAAGGGGCTCCAAAGTCTCCCTGGAACCTTCTCTTCTCCAAGCAAAACAATTCCTGAACATCTTCCCATGGATCTTCTGCAAAGGTGAAGTCAAGCTCCACTCCACACAGAGGTGCAGAGATCCTCCTTGTGACTCCAGCTTTGGCTCCAGCTCCCTACTGTTCACCAAAACCAGGATAATTCACACCTGCTGGGACACTTTCTCACCTCTGGCAGCTGAAGCCAGGTGGAAGTTTACAGTCAACAGGTTTCTCCCCCTCCTTTGCAGTTCAGTGAAATTGTTTTAAAGATTCTTTGTCCAGAACAACACAGACAGCAATGTTTACTCAAAAACAAACAAGTAAGACAAAAAGTGCTTTTCCTGAGCTTCTCAAGGCACCAGGGTTTGATTTGAAGGTGCAGGGCTGGCGGGGAGGAGAGTCTTGCTTAACAGCTCCAGTAGGTGATCTGACCAAGCACCTGAAAGGCTGGAAAAAGAGCTTTAGAAAGCATTAGCTCCCACACTTCCATGTAATCAGATACAACGCTAGCCAACAAAATCCTTGGATTGGCTATCAGGTTTAATAGCCAATCCAAGTTTTCCTTGGCTGGCAGACAAAATTTGCTTTCTGTTTTTTAACTCCAGCATAAGCCACTCTTGAGAAACAGATTTTGCCCGCTCCGTATTTTAAACAAGTCAATATGAATGCGATTTAGAGGAGTTAGAACTCAAAGGTTGGGGTGCTGTCTTTCCATTTCTTACTCCTGAGCAAATGTCCTACTCCTGTCTGTCTGGCATGTAGGAAGCCTGTCTAGGGCAGCAGTGTGTGATTTGTGAATGATTTGTGAATGATTTTCCATCACTCTGAGCAGATTTATTCTGGTTTATAGCCATTGCATTGACATGCTCATTGTATCTCACTGCCCTGGCCCTACAGATCTCCATGTGTGCACAGGTAAGAGAGCAGCTGCAGGTAAGACTCTACATGGAAAAAAACAGGGTGTGCATCCCAGTAATTTCATGTATTCAGTAACAGAAGAATCAGGGCATATATATATACACACACACATATATATATACACACACACACACACATAATATTTTAGAATGTTACCCTTTTTGATAATTGGCCTGTTCAAATTTGGGTACCAAGATTCTTTCTGAACTGGGAAAGTTGCATGTTTTAGATTCCTCTCAATAGCTGAAGGATCTGTTTTCTAAATCCACATATACCCAGGAAATAGTTGACAACCAAAAGTGAGTATTTTACAGTGTGTTGGTTGCCTAAGGCAGCAGTTGAACTTGATGATCTTTAAAGGTCTTTTCCAACCTAAACCATGAATCTACAGGTATGCATTTTAATAAATACACTGGTTTTGCCAGAAAAGATTGTTCTGAAGATCAAGAGTTTAGGTATTGCACTGAATGGTTACACTACATTACTGCAGGATGCATTATTACAAATGGGATTTTTCTGTCTTCACAGGCCAGTTAAAAACCCAACAAGTTGTTAAGAGGCCTTAAAGGTTTTCTTTTTTAACTTTCCTTCAACAAGGGACAGGAACCTGTTGGTGAAACCCAGGCAAGCAGGAGGCAGAGCAGCACATCAGATACAGCAAACACATGACCACAGCTCTAAAAATACACCCTGGTATCACCAAGGCCAGGAATAGCCCAGGAAGGGGAGATGGATGGAGCCCTCCTGACAGGATTTTCTTTGTTTTATCTTTTCACACCTCCCAAAGGCTGCAACTTTGAAAGATTAACCCTGTGAGAGGAGTCTACCTGCTTGGCTCCAACCATCACCCACACGGGGCAATCCCCAGGGAATGGCAATCCCTAGGGAATGACCATGGTGTCAGCAGCACCAGGTGAGCCTGCTGCTTCCAGGACCAGCACTGGGACAGGCTCCTTGGGCATCACTGCCATGTGGATGTGGCACTTGGGGACAAGATTCAGTGGTGGCCTTGGCAGTGCTGAGGGAATGGTTGGACTTGATGATCTTGGAGGGTTTTTCCAGCCTAAATAATTCTGTGATTTTATGATTCCTGTGATACCTTTTACTCTGCCTTCCCTGGCTGAAGGGATCAAAACCCCTATTAAAAGCCCAGTTATTGATCTGCTTGGGAATAGAGTGCAACCTGTCTTGAACATGCACAGCTGAGTTCAGAGCACCAGGAAAGGTCCCTCCAGGCACTGCATAAAGGGAACTTCATAGGGAAGAAGGAAAGAGAGATCACAGCCACTGCCAGGTAACCTAAGGGCCTGCCACGAGGCTGGAACATCCTTGAAAAGGGATCGGTATTTCCAGAATGTGCATTCTGAGACAAGGCTGGAGCCCAGGGGAGAAACAAGGCAGGTCTGGGGAGAGACAGAGATATGAAAAATAAACCCATCAAACCCCCCACGATGAGACTATTCACAGATTCACCACTGTGAGGCTCAGGAGGGGCTGGACTGTGGTCATTTACTCTGACTGACTGAATTAGAAGAGGAAAGAGAATTTTACATTTGGGGTGCCCTGCACCCTGGGCTGCAGCATCTCCACCAGGGACCCTGTGGGAAGCTGACATTCCCAAATTAAACTCCACACAGAGTCCACCCGAGTCCCTCATAAGCTGCTGCAAGAGTTTATCACAACACAAGCTAAAAACTCAAACCCCATCTCCAGTCTGAACACCTCCAGCATCCATTTCCAACCCTCTGAGTTTCTAAAACCAGCTACCACCCTCCACTGAGAGTGCCCACGTTGATATTTATACATGGATGGATCAATTCCTTGTGTCCCCCTGGATAAACTGAGTTTCCTTAATCATTCCCCTGAACACGGGCTGCCACAAGTACTTCTCCCAGAGCACTACCTGCTGACAGGGACTAACACAGATTTATCCCCCAGGCAGCACATCTTTTATTCACTGTGTAATCCCTGTCCAAAGAGACCTGGACTTCCCCACATCTTTGGGAAAGGCCACATCTTACATCTTCCTCCGAGGAAATGCTGCTTAATATGCAAACCAGACCAATCAACCTTCCATTCAAATTCATCAGCATTTAAATGAGGGTGAGTCCTGCTGTGCACAGCAGGGCTCGGACTCACAGGTCTAAGGGTAAGGGGAGGAACTAGGATAAACAACATCCATCGTATTGAGCCCAAATTTATCAGCAGCAGGTCTGTCATCCTCCAGATTACTGTCTCCAACAGCTGGTCCTCTCCTAACCTGCAGCCACATCTTTCCTAAGCCTGGGTTTGCTGCAGAGGGATTTATTACAAGATTTGGAAGGAAGAGCACTCCCATCCTTCCCTGCTGAGGACATGATGATTAATAGAATCATTTAGGTTGGAAAAGCCCTCTAAGACTGAGGGAAAACATTCCCCCAGAATTGCCAAGCCCACCACTAACCCATGTCCCCAAGTTCCACATCCACACGGCTGTTAAATCCTTCCAAGGATGGGGACTCCACCACTGCCCTGGGCAGCCCATTCAAACGCTTGCTGAAAAAAAAAAAAATTCTCTTTGCAGAGAAATTGGCAAAGAGAGGTGAAAACCTCGCTGCCACCTCCACACCCACGTGGCAAATTCAATTTCTCTCCTCTCTTTTGATGGAGGGTTTGGCACAGCCCCTCATGGCCTCCATGAGCACTCCCACATCTCCTCCCCATCCCGGGCTCCCTGTTTTTTTTTCTGCACCCTTCTGCTCCTGGCTCCTAGTGAGAGCCAAGGTCTCATTGTGCCCCTGGGTGCTAGCAAGGGATGGATGCAGCACAGCACCAGAACGGCTCAGGGCATGTCCTGCCAGCACAGGGAATCAGGGAATTAGGGAGAAGCCCAAAGCAGCAGCTCCAAGGAGGCTGTGCAGGGACTCGCTCTGGATCTGTGCTTCCAGGTGAAGAACGGAACGCATCCACAGGGGATGAAACAGGGCTGGGCTCCTTATCCCCCCTCCCTCCTTCTTCTTCTTCTTCAAGGGCTGTGAGGTGCCTGAAAATAGAACATTTTGTAATGGCAAAAAAAAAAAAATATTTTTAAAAAGAAAAAAAAAAAAAAAAAAAAAAAAAAAAAAAAAAAAAAGGAAAAAGAAAAAAGGTAGAAGGAGCAGAAGTGGGTCAATCAGCAAACGGGCTGATTTCAGAGAGAAATCGCCGCGTTCGTAATGGGCTAAAAACGGCGCTGATGCGTTGCCGAGAAAGAATATAATTAAGAGGCTTTTTAAAGCGGCGCTTCCCCACCCCAGCCGCAGCAATCACAGCTCACACTACCAGGATTGCTTCCACCTCATGGAGCAGGAATGCGCTGGCGTGCCGCAAGCTGGCCCAAGAATGCGGAGTTTCCGTGGGCCGGGAGAAGATCCCGAACGGCAGCGGTTCCCGGCATTCCTCCGCGGGTACATCACCGCTATCCGCTCACAGAGCACAGCCACGGAAACCGGGATGGGGGGGAGATATCTGGATGGAATCGGGATGGGGGGGAGATAGCTGATGTTTTAATTCTTTTGGTGTTTAAGGAAAGGGGGCTGGGAGAGCTGGGGTAGCCCAGTGGGTAAGTGAATGAAATGAGGATGAAATAAGTGGATGGGTGATGCGGGTGTCTCTCGTTGGAGGCTCTTCCCAGGAATGGCCTGGGAGGACCTGCAATGAGTATTTCTATAAGGAACAACACTTTTCAACAGCATTCATTCAAGAGTGAGCTTCCTGGAAGAATAGCCTGTCCTAATTAGGTACAGATGGCCCAATTCGAACAGACAGCAGGCACAGAACTGCCAAGGGGAGATCTGTGGCCCAGCACCACCCCAAAGGGTCACAACAGCAAACTCTGCCTCCCTTTGGACACCAAACCCAAAGCATCAAAGAAGAACGGGGCTTTCCTGGATTCTCCCAGGGCTGTACAATAGAGTCATAGAATTATTCAGGTTGGAAAAGACCTTTAAGATCATCAATTCCAACCACAAACATGGCCCAGCCTGAGTGCTGTGCCTCTCAAAGTTCGCTGGAGCCAAAGGGCCACGGGCTTGACTACAGATCCTGTAGCTCTGGAAACCCAAACAGCTGGGGTGAAGCACTGCTCCATGTCCAAGGACACCGTCACACTTTGGGAGCATCTCTGGGGACATCCCCACCCATTCTGCCCTGCCAGAGAGGAGCAGAGTGGATGAGTCAGTCCTAGAAAGTTCATTCCTTCGACTTCTGCTCCTTGCTGTAATTAATCTTTGGGGCAATGAGACAAGCAGCCCTTCCTTTAATCTTGCCCAAGCCAAATTGCATGTGCTACCATCCACCTTGGGGTGGTCCCCCAGACCTGGTGCTTTCCTTCCCTACAGGAACCTCCTTCCCCATCCCACAGTGACGACCCTTTTCCTCACCATCCATCCCAAACACAAAACCACTTGGGATCAAGGAAAGCTCCACACTGGCTGGAGGAGATGGGGAGAGAGAGGGTCAGAGGAAAAGCCTCAAAAAGAGAAGCAGAGAGAGCTGCTCCTGTTGAGAAACCCCAATTTGAGCTATTCCACCTCCCTCTAAATATCCAACAAGGAGCCGGTGTATCGGGCGTGCCAAGCCCCAGCAGCTCCCCGCTGGAAAATTTTGGCTGGTGCCTCCCCCTCCCTGCACAGAAACCCTCACTCTCCCTCTCTTCCAGGCACGCACAGGGAAAGGGAGGGAGAGCAGAGCAAAAACCACAAGCAAATGTTCTGGTGCAGTATTTCCCCTCGTCGCACTCGAGATTCAAATCGTGCTTAAGGAATTTGAGGAAAAAAAAAAAAAAAGAAAAAAATCCTTCCCCAGTGCTGGAGGCAGCTCCAGTGGGACACACTGCTCTGGCTCACCAGTGCAAACACAGATCTTTCCACAAGAGCTTAAACAAACTGGAAAATAATTAAACATTACTGAGAAATTTAGTTTGGGTTTTTTTTTTAATATGGAAAAAATAATCGCGGTAGACGATATACGCTGGGAAACCTCCAAGAGTTTGACCTTTAACTGAGCAGCTAGGACAGTCAGACAAGTATGCCTGAGGATTGCATATACATGCAAAGGAGCTCCAGAGGGTTTTCCAAAACCTTCACAAACAAACCACGCATCTCTTTAAAAAAAAAAAAAAAAAGCAAACCAAAACCAAAAAAAGAAATGTTTTGTTCTCCATTTACCTGTTAGGGGATGCTCTAGTCCGTGCTACACATGACATTACCCAACCCTACACTGCACTCTGGGAGATTTTATTTCACGTGGACTCTCAGCTGAATAGGAGGAATGAGCCCTCTCTCCTGATTTTAAAGGGAAAAAAAGAAAAGGAAAATGAAGGCTCAGATTCCTCATTACTCCAAGGAGTCTTTACATTGCTCTGACAGTGAAAAAGAGTGTGGGGAAGTGTGCAGAAGAAACCCATTCATCTTCTGAGGGTTCTTCAGTCAGCCAAAATAAGATGTTTTAGCTTAAACACAAAAATCCTTATAGCAAAGACACAACCAAACCTGTTTTGTTGCAGAATAATGCAGGGGACTCAAACCTTATCTCTGGAAAACCGGGATCAGAGGTAACCAACCTGATGTGACTGTTTCCATCCTGCCTCCCCTACAGTGGCTGGAGCTGCACAATGTTTCCAGCGCTTTGGAAAAATAGTTTCAGGTTCTGCTGCCTCTATCTTGGCACCAAAACCAAGTTTCCATTAGTGAAAGGCTGAGGGATGATTTCACTTCAGAGCTGAAATGGGGAAACCAGCAAAATGAGTAAGATGCAGCTAAACACATGCCAGGGTCTTTGTCATAAGCCTGTGCTGAAAAATGGGGGTTTATCCACTTTTTTGGGGGGTACAAAATACCCAAAACACAAATGGGAGATGCTTTTAAGGAGGATTTCTGAGCTGTGTGCCAGCTGATGCACCACCATCAGGGATCATCAGGGATGGTGTGGGACAGCCAGAACCATGGGGACACCCCCAGGATGGGCAGAGGTATTGGGGAGCAAGGGACACAGCCCAGGAAAGCACCCTGGGATCCAAGAGGGTCTCCCCAGGCAGCAAAGGTGCAGGAATGCAGCAGGCAGGGGAGCTGACCTCCAGCTTGCTGCCAGCGAGCACCGAGGTTATTCACGTCCAAACAAATAATTCCTCTATAAATAACGCGGCCGCTCTGACTTCCTGAGCGAAAAACCCTTCTCCTCTGGAGCTCCCGGAGCTGGAAGGAAATGGCATCAGCTTGGGAGCTCATGGCAGGAGGAGGAACTCCACAAAATTCATGTGAGGGGATCACGGACCGGCTCTTCCTCACGCTGTTCCTGTCCCTGTGTGTGTCCCACGTGCTGGCTGGGGCACGTGTGACACGCACCAGCTGCCATGCACAGCACCACACAGGCAAAAAAATCTTGTTTTCTTTCTTTCCTGACCCCTTCCTTCTTTTTATGCCACAAGAAGAAGGTTTGCAGATCAAACCATCAAGTGACAGCTGCTCATGTACATTAAAGGTGCATCTTTTAGGCACCACTTCTCTGGCCGAGCACAGCAAAGGCACCTTGGAGTCAAAAAGCACCAAGAGACATCCTCGGCGAGCAGCCAGGACATGCTGCCAGCATTCCAAAGCAGGAAGGATGCAACAGGGACTCAGGCCAGGCATGCAACAGAGGGTGGGAAAGGTGCAGGGTCCTTTTCCTGGGTCCTCCTGTTTCTGGAGCATCTCGGTCTGTCTTGCTGCTGGGCTGCCTGAAGGAGCCACGAGCTTCCCACTGCTGTGGGTGTGAAAAAGGCAGTGGTTGGTGCACCTGAGCCCTACCCTGAGGGAGCTGGTGAGGCTGTTCCCAAAAACCTCCTGCTTCCTGAGCCAGAGCCATCTGTCTAGACTGAGGACATTCCTCACTCCTCCACCAGCCCAGTGCCTGGTATGAGCTGTGTCCTCACTTGTCAAGGGCAGGATCCACAGTGAAATCCCCCAGGGCAGAATCCTAGTCCTCCTAGGGAAGTCAAAAACTCCCAGGAAAGTTAAAAAAAAAAAAAAGCCTCAAGAGGTGTTTTGGTACCAGAATTCCCTGGACCAGGAAGGATTCAGTAGAATGCTCAGGCATCTCCTCCAGCCCCAGGAGCTCCTCATGCAGAGGCAGCACCTGGCAAGACAGCTTGGACACCTGGGAGAGCCAAAGCCTGTCCAGGTACCCAAGAGGATCCTTGCTAGGATGGAAACATCCCTGGAAGTGCTCAAGGCTAGGCTGGATGGGGCTTTGAGTAACCTGGTCTAGTGGAAATTGTCCCTGCCCACGGCAGGAGGTGGGATGAGATGGTCTTTAGAGTCCCTTCCAACCCAAGTCAGTTTGTGATTCCATGAAACCAAGTCCCCCAAGAGCAAAGGATGGATCCTGCATCACTGCCCAGCCTTAAGGCGCTATCACAGCTGGAGATGTCAGGAAAAGTGAGACATGGCATCTCCAGACATCCAGAGAAAAACACACAAGATCTTCTCTGAGAGGTCTGACCTGCATCCTCTTCTCTGCAGCCAGGAGAAAACCCAGTCCAGGTGATATTTCAAAGCAGAACTACAAAACCAGGTTCTTTCCTTCTGCTTTTAAGGAAAACCAGACATCTCAGGCACACAAAGGCCTGAGTTTTCCTCCCCTGTGCAGCTGTTCTGTAACTACAACTGCCCGCTGGCTCCCAAACCTTTCAGCACTTGAGCCCCACTGACTTGCAATAGGTTGCAGACATGAAGTTATTTAAAGCACTTTTAAAATATTAATTGACACTTGCCTTACAGAGGGGGAAAAAAAAAGGGAAGAGACAGAGATAGGAACCCCAGGGATCCAGACGATCCAATTTCAGGCACCTAATTAAAATTAAATTTCAATTAATTTCCAATTACTTTAGTTTAAACTTATTTTGTATTTATACCTTTTTTTTTTCCCTGCTAGTTGCCTAAAAATGAATCTGTCCCTTTGGTTGCTTTTCAATTAAATATCATCTTGACACTCAAATGAATGCTTTTATTTGGTAACTCCGAGATTATTCAAAAATCCCTACACATTTGATTCAAGGACTTCAGGAGAACTTGACAGACATTCCCCACCTCCCTTTTTCACTACGGTAGGAATGATGAATCATTATATTTACTACAGGCTCATTCTCTGCAGCAACGTGTTAAACTTTGCTCAAGTGGAAACTGAGGAGTGGAATGACAAGGTGGCTTCAGCACTGCGGAATATTTATGGAGAAAACAACGGGATCAAAGCTTATTTTGCTTGTATTGTGCTTTTTCATTTTTAAATTTTTTCTAATTTTTTTTCTGGTTGGTCTCAAGAGTTTAGAAACAACAGATTTTTCCTCAGCCTGGGGGGACCCTGTCCTTGTCTCAGCCCTGATGACATTATCTGCCTTTAAGGGACCAACCATGGCACAGAACTGGTTAATTTGACCCAAAAGGAGGAAAACTTAGCACTTCAATAACCTCTTTACAGATACTTTGCTATAAACTCCCCACCCCCAAGAGCGTGACTCGAACACTCGGCAGCAAACAAGGAGCACTTGAATATTTAATATGAAAAAAAGCAACTCATTGTGGTGTGTTTTTATACTAACACAGGTTGTCATCACGTGAAGTCTCATTTTCATTCTTTTCTTACCAAAAAAAATGCTTTAAACAATAGGGATTTTTAAATTTTTATTTATTTCATCTGCCCTGTTCTGTATTTACATCCTACACTTTGAGTTTCCCAGCGTTATGCAGAGGCTGGGAGCTGCTGCAGAGAACCTGGATGGCTGATGCTGTGATAAATACCTGTAGGCTTTCTGCCACCACTAATGAGAGAAAATATCTATAGAAGTAGGGAAAAAAAAAGCTCTCCAAAAGCTGGAGTTACAGTGCTCATCTCTGGAAGGATTCCCACTCATTTTTGGAAGCATGCATGCCACGGGGGGGAAAAAAGAGAATCCAACAAAATCTGTGGGCGTCTGAAGCCACCTCAGCTTTGAGAGACTGAAGATCTGGTTTAAAATTGGCAAAAACATCCTTCTGCAGAAAGACAAATTGCAGACAGGCGCGATTCAGTGCTGCCTGGGAGAAAACCTGGACCAGGAATATTTGCAGGGAAACAGAGAAAGAGGGGGCAAGAAGTGCCCCAGAATGCTCTGCACCGGATTCCTTCCACTTTGCAACTGGAAATAATTCTTTTTCCCATTAAGACATCACTGCCACATCATGTATTTCTACTTATTTCCCAAAAAAAAAACCCCAACAGAGCACTGGATGACATCAGAGCTGCTTCTGTTGAGAACAGGGAGTTCCTGGTCACTTCAAGATCTGACGTTCATCCCTGCACTTACTGCTTGAGTGGAGCCACTCTTGGGTCACGGTGACAGATAGAAAAAAAACCAGAATATCCAATAAACAACACAGAAAAGTGACTCCTTCATGCCAGTCCATTCCATATTCCCCCCAAGGGCTGAGCCCCGTGCTGCAGCACCAGGCTGGAGCTGAGCCAGGCTCGCAGGGAGCTGCAGGAGCCGTGGCACAGCATCAGTGACCAACCCAGGAGCACATAGAGGGGACTTGAGGCTGCTGGGAGCCACCAAAACACCCACACTGAGCCCCAAACAGGCACACCAGGAGCACCAACCTCGGGGAATGGTGTCTCCACACGCTCTGTGTGCACAGCTGAGTGACACTATCAGCTCCAGAATCACTCACGTGTTCAGAATTGCTTGTACCTTCAGTACAAGAAACTGAAAGATTCCTGGCACCAGCACCTGCCACAGGGGACTGAAATCTTGCATTTCTTGCCCCCAAGGGCTTTTCAACCCCCTGGACACCTTCACAGCCTTGTGGCAACTAAAACCAGGCTCCTGGTCGCCCTCCCTTAGAGCACAGCCAGTTCCCCCCATCAGCACAGCGACCACTCTGCTATAAATGGTCACAAAAGGGAAGAAAAAACAACCATCTCATGCAGCAAAAATGGGTCTAAAAACCAATGGAATAGTTAAGAAGTTACCACTCACTCCCTTCAGATCATTAATGCACAGCCTGAGAAATAATGTCAGCAAAACTGTAAAGCAAATGAAGGTTTTTGTTTTTAAGCTGTGCAAGCAGCAAGTTCTTAAAAAAAAAAAAATCAGCTTTTCTCCAGTTTTGTTTTCCTCTTGAAATCTGTCAGTTTGAATCATTTCTCTGGATCAGGAAAGTGCTTTATGATCCTCCAAACCCAAACCCAACAGCTTTGCTTGTAACGCCTTTAGAAAGGAAAAAAAAAAAAAAAATCTTTCTGTTCCCTTTCTACATCGTCAAAGAGGCTGGTTGGATTCCTGATGCTCCAGCATATTTCTGTCTTTTACCACACTTCAAGGCTATTTTTTCCCTGCCAAAATATGCAAGGAAAAGCAACACAAGCCCTGCAGCTTTGGGGGAAGGGCCAGCCCTGTAGCTCTTATTATCTTTGGATGGGAAAAGGGAGACAGACAGAGACACTGTTGATGCCTCAGATATTTCTAGATCCTACCACTGTCCTACCAAGGAAGCCTGAAACATAAAATGCCATTGGAAACATCACATGAGCCATTAAAGAGAAAATTCTAAGAGTCTAATTTGCTTATTATCAGCATCTGGAGCCTCTTGGATGTAAGCAGCTTGAAGATTGTGCTGCTTACACAGCTCACGTGCTGCTCTACACAGTTTAAACCAGCACCAAACCTTCACCTGGGGGTTCACATCTTCCTGGTGTCAAACATTTTATAGACTTGAACATTTCCTTGTGCTTGGGATGTGACCTGACACCCAGCTGTGCATCCAGCCTGGGTAAAGCAATCCAGGGCAGGACTGGAGGTTTGTGTTCACAATTTGGCCCACAATTCTGTGACCCAGCAGATAAAAGCCTGGCATTGACCAGTTCACAGCTGTGTGATGGTCTGACAATACAAAGCTCAGAACTCGTTGTTTTGTGGGATCAGTCCCATCCTCACCCTGCCTCAGCCCTGACCAACAAAGGCAGAATTGCCAAGTGCATCAGCCCAACCCACCATGGCTGTGATGATCCATCATCCCTAAATCCATGGTTCAGCACTGTGGATGCTCTTCTCCAAGGATACATTTCAAATGGGGGGTGGTATTAATTGCCCTGCTGAAAAGCCAGACAGAGAGCAAGCACAGCTTCAAAGATTTATTTAATTCCCCCAGAACAAGACACAAAGTCCTTAAGTCTGTTTTCCATTAGGAAAGAAGTAGCCCAAAGAGATTCCCATTGTTCTCCTGCTTCTGGGGTCAGTTTCCCAAACTTACATCTCAGCACAGTGGGTCTGAAGGGAACCCAAGGAAGACCCCAAAAATTCCAGGCTTTTGGAAAATCAGAGTTTATAAAGCATCACTTTCAGGCCTTGTTACTGAGAGGATCTCCCACACATCCCCTTGCAATGATCCCAGCACAAATTCCCTGTCAGGGTGAGGATGTGGCATCCTGTAGGTCATGGTTAAGGGACACAGCAAGCACATGGGAATGGCAGGAGTGTGACAAGGCACACACAGACTACCTTTAGCTCCCCAATTTCAGCATCCAGAGTCCCAGAGACTGAGGAGACAGAGCAGGGAAACAGAATCAGAGAATCCCAGAATGGTTTGGATTGGAAGGGAACTGATGCTTTCACATTCTACCCCCTGCCACAAGCAGGGACACCTTCCGCTATCCCAGGTTGTTCCAAGCCCTGTCCAACCTATCTTGGATATTTCCAAGGATCCAGGGGCAGCCACAGCTTCTCTGGGCACCCTGTGCCAGGGCATCACCACCCTCACAACCAGGAATTACTTCCCAATACCCCATGTAACCCTGCCCTCAGACAGGGACCCCCTTGTCCTGTCACTCAGGCCCTTTTCCAAAGTCCCCCTCCAGCTCTCCTGCAGCCCCTTTAGGCTCTGGAAGGGTCTCTGAGGTCTCCCTGGAGTCCTCCCTTCTCCAGGCTGAACAGTTCTAATTCTGTCTTTCCTAATGGAGATGTGCTTCAGCCCTTTTATCATATTCATGGCCCTAAACCAACACCAACTCCACGCTGCTCACACCCCTGGGGCATCCCCAGCCATCAGCCCTGTCCACTACAACCAAAGGAAAGCTGTCAGGTTTTCATCCCCAGGTTTTCATCCACAGCTCCATAAAACAACGGGCATCTGTTCACCGACTCCACCGCGACACCAACCCAGACTTTACAGAGTTTATCCACAGCAATTCTTTCCAGCTCAGGAAAACTGAGGCTCCTTGGCTGAGGGACAGGCCCTGCTGCTCTTGTGCACGTCGGCTGTCCTGCAAACTGCCCCGAGCAGCCACGCAGATGATGAAAATGCTCTTTTTTTTTTTTAATCCTTTTGAGCAGCATCTCACTGAGATGGTCCCATGGGAGGAGCCTGGCTCAGCTCTGGAGACCACGCTTGGGGCTGACAGGAACAGGACTTGCTGTGCTGATGGTCTGGGAAACCCCTCCCACCCCTCCACAGATGTTCCTCCAAACCCTTCTGCTGATTGAAGTGACACCTCCGTGTTCAGATGAACATATGGCTGCCTTTGCACCAGCACTGCTTTAATTGTTCCTGCAAGGTGCTTTAAGGACAGGCTGGACCACAAAAGGACCATTACAAATCTTTTTATGAAAAAAAAAGAAAAAAATAGGCTGTAGGGTTTATTTTTTCCCCCTGCAGAGCCTGAGCATGCCTGCAGTGTCTGGGTGTGAGCCTTGGAGCTGTGGTCCAGGTGCCTGGCTTGAGGACACAAGCTGTCCCCTGCTTCCCTGGGCATCCAGCTGGAAAAGGTCCAGAGAGCTCTAATTAACCAAACTGCTCATTTACCTTTACAGAGCCGCTTTTCCCAAGGGCTCCACTGGAGATGAGGCAGAGACGCTGTGGCCTGTGAGGACAGATGGATGGGGGGCTGTCAGCTCACACAGGTGCCAGTGTAAACCAGCCCCTCCAATGGTTTTATGGCCAGGAACACAAAAAGGAGAGTTGAGAACACAAAAGTTCACTGAGACAGGAGCAGCTTTACCAATCCCACAACCACACCAGGAAATGGTTTGGCCAAAGGATGTTCCTGCATCCCAGGCTCATCACAGATCACTTCTTTCCTCAAGGGCATCCAGGTCTCATTATACACAATCCCAGCTCTTCTCAAAATAAGGTTTTACCATATGAAAGAAAAAAAACCCCAAAACACCAGGAAAAAGGACCCTCCAGGTGAAAGAGGAATAGAGAGTCCAGACTCTCTTCCAGAGGGAAACAATCCAGCTATAGAGGCATGAACAGTTTAAGGGAACAGGAGAGAACATGGATAACAGGGAACATGTGAGCCAGAGAAAAAGGGGTCTATGGTTAGAAATAAATTTTAAAAAGGCAGGAGAGTGAGACTGAAAAAGAAACCCCAGCAGGAGTGATGCAGAGCTGCCTTTCAGTGCTCCAGCCCTTGTGTTTTCTGGCCTTATTTGTGAAACACAAATAATCCAGCCTTCTCCGTAAGCAGCCAGATCCGGTGGAATTACACGTCTGCAAACACTCGGTAAACAGAGGGAAAGCTGTGGAAACACAGCTTAAGGCAATGTGCATTAACAAGGAGGCTTTTATCACTCAACCTGGCACAGGGAAGCTGCTGGCCCTGGCTGCAGTCCGTGCAGTGGTGTGCTCCACGGGCTGCAGGCTGGCCTCTTGCTCTGATACCCCCAAAAATCCATTCATTTTCCCTCCTCATCATGCAGATGGGACCGACTGGAAACAGGCAGGGAGGAGGGATGCTGCTACCCACCACTGTCTCTTCACTGGGCAGGAGAAGAGATGGTGAGAGCAAAACACGTAGGAACCACGCTCCCCCTCAGTGCTGAGCACCTCTGGATAAAATCCCTGCAGTGCTGCTGACACGTACCAGGGCAGGCATGGGAGAGAGGATTTCCAGCCACGGGAGCACATCACCCACTGGAAAGAGCAGCAGGCAAGAGCTGACCCCATTTCAGGGAGTTGGTGGAAAACACTGAAATCAAATCCAGCTCACCCAGAAAGCAGGAGCTCAGCTACAGGAATGAGGGAGAGCAATTGTCTGGCCAGACCAGAGGAGCAGCATGCTCCCTTCTGGCTGGAGGATCTGAGCATGTTAAAGTATTTTCCAGACCAAAAACACACGCATTTATTTTCAAAGATGTCCCGTTAAGGAGAGCCCTGTTCCTACAGGAACAAATTCCCACCTCTGCTGAAAAGCTGTTCCAAGCCTTTCACAAGGAAACCTCAAGGCAGAGGGGTCTGCAGAGCATCTCCCCCACATCTGCACGGGTGAGAAATGCTCTTTGCATGCAGGATGAATGGGGGGCTCACATTTTTTGGCCAAGATGACCACATCCAGGCACCCCCCAAAGCAGAAACCCCCACTCCCATCTCTCCCTCCTTGAAGGGTGGCAAAGCCACTGCAGCCTCCTGCTTCCACAGCGTGCTCAAAATAGATTATTATACTCAGTCCAAATAAATTACTGTACTCAGCTCAGACACCTCAGCTCTTGTTTCCAAGCTATTCTTGACCAAAAAGAAAATAACTCAGAAAAATTCAGGTGGAGCTTTATTTATTTTTTCCTAACCAAAGAAATGTTCCTTCTACTCAAACCTCCCTGATGACAGGAGGGGAGTCAGGGCTCCTGATGAGCTGCAATCCTCTGTAACAGTCAGGTAAAGAAAAATAAAGACTCTTCCAAATGCACTTCCTGTAATGAGTGACTACAGAATCCCAGGATGGTTTGGATTGAGAAAGACCTTAATGATCATCTCATTCCACCCCTGCCATGGGCAGGGACACCTTCCACTGTCCCAGGTTGCTCCAAGCTCCATCCAGCCTGGTCTTGGACACTTCCAGGGATCCAGGGGCAGTCACAGCTTCTCTGGGCACCCTGTGCCAGGGCGTGCCCACCCTCACAGCCAAGAATTTCTTCCTAACTCACAGGACCAATATGTGCTAGAAAAAAGAAATAAATGCACAGAGCAGGTGGTGCACTGAAAAAAAANACCATGGGCAGGGACACCTTCCATTGTCCCAGGTTGCTCCAAGCTCCATCCAGCCTGGTCTTGGACACTTCCAGGGATCCAGGGGCAGTCACAGCTTCTCTGGGCACCCTGTGCCAGGGCTTTACCACCCTCACAGCCAAGAATTTCTTCCTAACATCTCACAGAAACCTGCCCTGTCAGTTTAAAAGGACTGGATGGTTTAGTCCATGATGAGGACTCCGATACAGAAGGATGGGAAAAACAAGGCTTTGCTTTGAAAGCTGGAGACTGAATATTCTCCCTGCATTTACACTTGCAGCTGTACAGGTGCCTTTTAAAGCCAGACTGGGAGACACCAGCACAATTCCACATGCAGGTTAAGAGGCACCATCTGAGTGCTGAGCAGCACCGTGCCCACACCAGAATTTGTGCTTGCTGCAGCATCTTCCATCCAAAGACCTCAGTGTGAATCCATTCATCTTCCCAGTTCCTCTGACAGAGGGAGGAGAGGACCAAGAAACAAACCTGGGCTAAAGATGAAACCATCCCACTGGGACTGCCTTCAGCACAGACCCTACATATTTTTAAATTTCTTTTCCCCAGACCTGCAGAGAAGCGTGTTTGCAAGAGGGAGCACACAAAAGGTCAAGCATCAAGTCAGATGCTGATGCTCTGCCTTCAACCTGTGCCTGCCCAGGCAGGAGCTGTGTGCTTGTGTGCTCTCCAAGTCCAAACCAATGTGATTTTTTGAGCCCAGAAGATCAGGTTTTACCACCTGAATGCAAGTACAGGACAAGGTTGGATATCTGGGATGCAGGGATGTGGGACACAGATCTTGAGACCCTGCAAGAGCTGCTCTCACTATTTTTTCTCTTCTCCCAGTATCAGAACATCTCCCCCCAGGTCCTGCAATTCCTGATAACTTGACTCAGAAGCAGGAATGTCACAGGTGAGGTGGAAATACACAGCGGATCCAGTGGGAGGAGGAGCAAGAGGAGCAGCTCCAGTCACTGCAGATGCCCTGTCCCATCCCTGCCCCACAGCACAGCCACTTATCCTGTGCCTGAGGGAGCCAGCTCCTAAATTTAAAACAGCCAGAGAGCAGCTTTGAAATAGCAGCCAAGCCTCTGGGATATGTGCGTGCCAGAGGAGGAAGGGAACACATCCCCACTCTTTCCTTCAGCTTCTCTCACAGTCCTGGGTGTGGGGAGCAGCTCTGGCACCCACCAGGCAGTGCCTACATTCCCATTTGCCTGCTGAAAGCACCATGGCAGCAGCTCTGGTGTCTTGAGCAAAATGAGGGAGAGGTGGGATCCACTTGGGAATCTCCTGACTTAGGCTGATGCACCCTGCTCCTCTTGGGATGTCAGTGGGGAACCTTC
Organism: Pycnonotus jocosus; assembly: GCA_013400435.1. Classification (NCBI taxonomy): domain Eukaryota; kingdom Metazoa; phylum Chordata; class Aves; order Passeriformes; family Pycnonotidae; genus Pycnonotus; species Pycnonotus jocosus. The sequence continues at coordinate 63,178 of VWYP01012341.1, forward strand.
CACAGGAATCTTGGCTTAGACATGGACCAATGTGTGCTAGAAGAAAGAAATAAATGCACAGAGCAGGTGGTGCACTGAAAAAAAAAAAAAAAAAAAAAAAGCCCCAGAGAAGGGTGTGCATAAAAAAAAAAAAAAAAAAAAAAAGAACCCAAGAAAAGAATCCCAGAATGGTTTGATTTGGAAAGGACCACAAACACCTTCTCATTCAAATTCCCCTGCCTTGGGCAGGGATACCTTTCTCTACACCAGGTTGCTCCAAGTTCAATCTCCAGCTGTTATTTCAGACAGAAAATGCTTCCCCTCTCATGGCAACACAACAAAATGAGATATTTCTGTGGCTTCTGCTTTGATGGGAAAATGGCCAGAGCTGAGAAACGTGTGGCCACAATGAATCCTGAGCAAGCCCTTGCCATGCTCCACTGCCAGGCCCTAAGTAGGATTTGCTCTCCTTTCTCTCCTCATTATCAGACATCAGCAGCCACAGGGACATCTGAGAGGAAGGATGAACAGTAACTGTAAAAAAGATAGTTTTTCAAAAACAGTTGAAATATTGCACAGCCCAATTCATCCTCTATTTGATAGTTAAGAGGAAACCAAAATGCTTTGGACAGAGGGAGGAGAATTGCAGCACCTCCAGCCCCAACTGTCCAGTTCCATCCCACAACCCTGAAGGTTTTTCCTAAAACCACAAACCCTTTTTGCCCAGGAGTGAGGATGCACAGACCACATCACCACAGCCCTCATTTCCCTAAATACCTCCCTAAAGTGATTTAGTGCTTCCACCCTGCCAAAAGCACCTAAAGCCTGAGAGAAGAGGGGCTGCAGCATCCCTGCTCCCTCCCTGGCATGCAGGACACAGCAAGCCACTTGCCCTCTGGTCCCTGTTGAGGCTGATAGGGAGGAAAGGAAAACCCACAGTCCCAAAATCTCCACCCTAAACAAGCAGAGAGATGCAGGATGGACGAAGGAAGCTGTGCCCAGGCTGGGTGAACAAGGATCCCCCAAGATGCCAATGAGATGATTTGGAACTCACCCAAGAGTCAGCCTCAGGAGAACACAACAAGGAGCAGCAGGGCTAAGAAAGGAGGGAAAACCACTGCACACATTCCCCAGTTTTACAAGCTTTTTCCAACTGCTAAAATTAAAAAAACCCTGAGCAAATTTAGCAAAACATGTCAACAAGTTCTATGTTATAGCCCAGACACACGTGTTCTCCTCAGTAAGATGCATTTTTAGAAACCTTCTTCTGCAAAACCTGTTGGTGTTGGTGAGCCTTTTGTTTTCTTTTCTAGCTCCAGGTACTCACAAGCATCCTGGAGAGTTTAAACAAAAAACAAACAACAAAAAAAGCCATTTTCAGACTTGCATGTGCAGAGAGGACTAAGGGAGTGTCACCATGTGTCTGGGATGTTAAATCCTTCAAAACCATACGCTGATGATTGCTCTAACAAAAGAGACTGCGATGATAAAAGGAAGCCTTATGTTCAAGTACCCGTTAGTCGTGCAAGATTAGAAATTACCTCACAATCCAATCCTTATAAAAAGGATTTAAAAGAACAGGATTTCTCTTTAATATGAAAGCAATGAACTGATAGCTACTCATTATTGAATTACTCATTCAGATTTAACAGCAGCACAAGTACAAAGCTTCTCATCTTCTGTGTCCTCTTGACAAACTACAACGGGGAAAGACAAGAGGCAAATACATCCCATGGGATTTACTGTAAACCCCACTCCCAGAATCACAGAATGGTTGGAAAAGACCTCTGAGGTCACTGAGCCCCACCTTTGACTGTCACCACCTTCTCAAGGAGATCAGAGCACTGAGTGCCACATCCAGTCATGATGAACACTTGAACACTTCCAAGGATGGTAAACCCCTCCAGGGAATTTGAAAACCTCCAGGGATGGGTTCTACAGGAACCTGGGCTGCCCTGCTGAATGTGAGGTCAAGAACTTACTGGCTGACCAACACAGCATCTCCTCAGGGCAGGAGAAGTTTAATTATGCAAAAAATGGGCCACACATTAAACAGCTTGTGCCAAAACTAGTGCTGATCAAACACAAAGGAGTGGGTGGACACCTCCATGGCCAAGACCAACGTGGCCAGACAAACCATTCCCTGAAATAGCTCCTTCCCAGCCTCCTCCTCCTCCCAAACCTGGCTTCGGTTTCAGCTCCAGCTGTTCCCTCACAAATTGCTCCTCCTTAAATAGTCTCCCTTCCTCGGGGAGGATTTGCCCCACAGGATGACAGCAGGCTGCACTACCAGGAGAAAGCTAAAATAGACTTTCACTAAGATTAACATCCCACCAGCAGCTGTATTGCAGTGAAATGCAACCACCTGGAGGGTTAATAAATATACTGGTGGATTAATACAGAGAGTGAAATTTATAAATACACTGAACACTTCATTTCTGCAGTGAATTCCCCTGAAAGGAGGAAGGTGAGAGCACCCACAAAATAAGGAATACACCACCCAGGCAGAGCAGCTGTGCACACCATGAAGCATCAGGAAGAAATTCTTCCCTGTGAGGGTGGGGAGGCCCTGGCATGGGGTGCCCAGAGAAGCTGTGGCTGCCCCTGGATCCCTGGAAGTGTCCAAGGCCAGGCTGGATGGGACTTGGAGCATCCTGGGATAGTGGAAGGTGTCCCTGCCCATGGCAGGGGGTGGGAATGAGATGATTTTTCTGGTCCTTTCCAACCCAACCATTCCTGTAATTGTCCATCTGCACCATCAATGCTGGAGGAGTGTGAGGATACAGAAACAGGAAGGAGCTAACCATGTCCTTGTCATTTACCACCCCATGCACAAAATTAAGAGATAATAAAGCAAAGCAAATCTGAGATGCATTTTTGGGGCAGAAGGGACCAGAAGGCAGGTGCTTCAACACCCTAAGTGAGTGTCATTGCACACATCCAAAGCCTTTCCAAGCAATTTCTGGAGAGGTGGCTGCTGCAGTCTGGCTGTCTGCAAGCAAGTGATGCAGATCAAGCACTCAGCAACACTGCAAAACCAGCCATAAATACACCTGCCACCTGAACTTGGGAAAGAAATGGGGAAAAAACCTAACCTGGATATTGGGATTATCCTTGGAAAGACCAACTGTCCCTTCCCATCCACCAGAAGAGCAACGTGCTGCGGAGCAAGCAAGGATTTATATCCACTAAGCCAAGCTACGAAAATCAGTCTGTGCTCAAGCTGTGGTTCACCACCAAGAAGATCCACCTCGGGAGAAGCAGCAGAGGGCTCAGTGCAGAATCAGAGACAGTTATCTCCAGAAGTTGCACTCTTATCTGGTTGCAACACACAGTTCCTCCATGGGATAGGCGGGATGTGATAAATGGTAAAGCCATCCTCAGCAACGTGAAGGCATCGCAGCTATAAAACACCCACCCCGTGTAACAGGGCAAATACACAGTGGGAAAAGGAGTTGGTGACATGAGGGGTGAAAAAGAAAAAAAAGGAGGGGGAAAAAGCTCACTTCCTTGACAGGATTTATTTTTAAATGATGGTTACTCAAGCCTGCTCGAGGATTCAGTACGTCAGGAGCAGCTCCCTGCATGAGGATGAATGGTGACTCAGCAGGTAAAAGCTGTCAAAAACACATCCAAAATTCAAAAGATAAGAAAAAAAAAAATCAGGAGGAAAAGCTATAAATGCCTTGAGCAGTTTTGCTTTGTGCACTGGTTGGATGGCTGTGGCTGCAGAGGAGGGGGAACCCCATTCCCATCCTGAGCACTCGTGGGCGGTTCCCTCCTCCAAGGGCAGGAGGCACCGATGCCAGCGGGATCCCCGACCCCAGGAACCACTCTGGGATCTGTGTCTGCCCCAAATACAACCTGCCCTGGGATCCCATCACCACTGAATTTCAGATGGGATGCTAAACACAGCCTTGCACCCCAAGGCACACCCTGCTCCAGCCTTCATCGTTCCAGACAGGACAGGAGTGAGGCTTTTTAATGCACATTCAGACAAAAATTCTTCTTTTTTTACACTACCTTATTTTTTTTTTAAGTTTTATTTAAAAGTCAAAAAGCCCAGCCAACATGAAAGGCTGGATAAACACTCCTACTTTCCCCAGCAGAAATTACAAAAATGCCTTTGAATTTGTTTTGGCAAGAAACAATGTTTTTTATGAAAGAGATTCATTGAAAAGTCACAATTTGGAACGTATTCATCTATTCTACATTTTTTTTAAAAAAGTTTTAATTACCACTTTAGGAGTATTTTGACATAGTTTATGGTTTGTTAGATTGTGCTGCGTGTTAAAAATGCCAAACACACCTTTTGGAAAGTGCCTTATTATTGTATTAATGCAAAATGTGGGGTTTGTGCTGCCGAGACTCGTGTCGGCAAATGAAAAATAATGAATTAATTCCATTTGGAGAAAACGCTGCCATTTATAACCCAGCAATTAAGAACAGATTTAATTTTAGATATTGCTGCATTCTTCAGCTTAGCAAGTTATTCAGTACCAACACTGGTACTATCAGTGTATGCTCAGTTCTTTAAAAAAACAGACCCAGGCCAATTTCTCACCCCTTAAATTAGCGATGCTAGACATGAAAAGTTAATGCTGCTTTCCTCTCTCTTGAAAGCTGCAACATATGGATTCTGCTGGGAAAAAGGAAAAAAAAAAAAAAAGGCAAAACATGCTGGGGTTTCTACTACAACAGCCCAAATTTTATCAGCCACAGGCACATAAGAAGTTAACAAAAAACCCCAAACCTCAGTGGAGTGAGGCAGTGTCTGCAAACCAGGGGGTGTAGATGGTTTGAGGGAGAGGAAAAAAAAGCCCAAACCCTGGCTCTGGAGAGAGACCCACAGCCCCAAATCCTGGCTCTGGAGAGAGACCCACAGCCCCAAATGCTGGCTCTGGAGAGAGACCCACAGCCCCAAATGCTGGCTCTGGAGAGAGACCCACAGCCCCATCTCGCTCGCCAGGGCCAGGCAGCCCTGCAGCAGGTAGGAGATGGAGAGAGGAAAATGATTTTATTTGGCTGCGGCTCTGCCAGCGGGAAGGTGATGCCCAGGGAGGGCTGGTGCTGCGGGCAGGGCTCCAGCTGGCACCGAGGGCATGGGAGGCTGCTGGCTGCATCCCACGAAGGGAAGAGCCAGAGCAGCCCAGGGACCAGCTCCTGCATCCCTGGCAGTGATGGGGCAACCCTGGGACTCCCTGAGAGCCAAAAGGCTGGAGGGAAATGGGACCTTGGTGACCTCAGTGTCTCCCTGGGGCATAGAACACCACCAAAACCACCATGAGAACAGACTCTGTGCCCAAGGAAAGGGAAGGGAAACAGGAGTAAGGACATGGGAACTCCCCTTCCTCCAGGCATCCTCAGTGTCACCGGGCTCCCGGCCACCTCCAGCAGCAGGAGACCACAATGCACGGAAAGAAGGGACACACAGGGGCTGTGGCAGCAATCCAGGCTTGGAAAGCAAAATTAACACATGTGGTGAGGGATAAGGAGGGAAACACCTCTCTAATGATGGCAGTGGAGGGCCCAGGGCATCCCCTGCAGCACTGAGGTGACACGGTGACACCTCTTTGCTATTGTCACAGCAGCACGGCTGCCAGGACACACTGGGGGATCCCCAAGGGTGGCCTGACCAAAGCCAGGTGTGTTTTTGTCACACGAATGCTGTGGGCTTGCTGCAGGAAAAGCAGGATAATGCTTTGGGCTTCTTTTTACACAGGAGGCCAGGCCAGGCAGCACACCCAGGGCTGTGTGAAAACAGCCAAGTTTGGGGGGTTTTGACATCGAGATGATGAAGGTAACACTCACCACAGTAAGATTTAATAGTGCAACAAAAAGATTTTGTGAAGCACTAAGGGGATCCCCCCCAAAATCCCAGCACCCAACTGGGACAGAGTAGCAGAGCTCCACAGACCAACTCAGATCCTTGGAGCAAAGCTCTCTGCATCCTTGGGATCCTGCCATGGGTAAATCCTGATAAACCAAGTGATAAGGACTCAAAACCCCCAGAGGGGTTTGCTACCCCCCAAAAGATCCAAGGGCACCTTCACCACTCCTTGACCTGCCACAAACCCTCTTGGGGCACATGTGAAAGCAAGCAAAACTAAATTAAACCTCAGCTTTTACAGGGCTGCCCCTTCTCCTTGGACAAAAAAAGAAAAAAAAATTCCCATAGCACATATTTTTATTTATCAAGCAGTCTCTTTTCCTGCTACATCCCTCTCAAAGGCTGTACTGGGGAGGATTGCTGCACTAATTGTAAGTCTGTGGAGAAACAGGCTTTCCTCTGCTTTCACACTGGAATTAGTTACGCTCAGCCTGACCTTGCATTATTTTTAAGCTCTGCAACATTAAAAGAAAATTACAGAGAATTGCTAAATCCCTTAAAAGGTAAAGCAACCCTATTGCTCCAGGTTTACACACACAAAAAAACCACAAACCCAAACCAAAAACGAGCTCTTAAATCATAACTACTGCTTTAATGTGGTAGGATTTAGTCTTATATTTTAAATTCATTCATTTCTCCTTCACTCAAACAATCACACCAGCTTTAATGAGCTCTCCCTATGAAAACTCCAACTACAAAGGATCACATTTGCTCTTGTTCCAGAGCTCCACACACCTCGAAAGGAAATCCTAAAGCCTTGTGTGCTTCTTAGCAGCCAGATTAGCAGCTTTTAATCCTCTCTGCCAGATGTATTTTTAATCTTTTTGCGTGTAATAAAGCAAATTAGTGTAATTGTATGGGTAAACTGAATCAAAATAGGCACATAAGATTAAAAAAACCCCCTGAATTTGGTTATGTTTTGCAGATCTGACAACTAACAGAGCTGAGGGCTGAATCAGCCCTGCAGGCACTGGCAGAGGGAGAAGCTGCTGTAGGGTGAGTGAGGAGCTTCATCACCCCTTGGCCACAAGTCATGGGCTTGTTTCTCCTCTGGGTCCCTGCAAAAGGACCACAGCAGGTCTTGGATGAGCAATCACAGCATGGTTTGGGTTGGAAGGGACCTTAAAGACCATCCAGATCCATCCCCTGCCACGGGCAGGGACACCTTCCACTATCAGATTGCTCCAAACCCCATCCAGATTGCTCATCCCTCCAGATTTACAATGGTCTGCCTGTCTCAAGCCACCCCCTTAACTCATTTTGTTATCAGCAGGTTAGGTGGGATATCAGGAATAAATTCCTGGCTGTGAGGGTGGTGAGGCCCTGGCAGAGGTTGCCCAGAGAAGCTGTGGATGCTCTTTCAGGTATCTTCTCACAGAAACCACCCTGCTACCAAAACTTTGCCAGGCAAACCCAGGGAAACGGATCCTCCAGGCAGTGAGGATTCTGCAGTGGTTCAGAAGGGGTGTGGGCTGGACTCCCAGCTATCAAACGCTGAGATTACTGACTGCTCAGGGGGAGAACACACCAACCACTTCTGCTTTAAAAAACCAAAACCAACTGAACATCAAAGCTGACACCCAGTTTGGCTACAGGAGGGATTTAAAGAACTTGGGCTCCTTCATTCCCTAATCCCACACCATGTTTCCCCACCACTAACCAGGGTTGATTCCTAACAATGCAAAAGCATCTGCCCACATTTTTGCAATTATTTCGGGCCCAGCAGAGAGCACCCTCCCCTTTCTGTAGGGTTAATCTAAAGAACAGTTGCCAAAATGCTGAGAACACAGCGGAACAATAGCTCCTCTGATGAAATTCCCCCACTCCATAGAGAAACCAGTATCCTCCAGCTGCTGTGGCTTGTCCAGAGAGATCTCCGAGTGTTTACTCGCTCCCATAAATAAAAGGATAAAAAAAAAAGATGACAAACTCAAAGATTTGGGTGCAGCTTGCAAAAAAATAACTGCAGAGCCCTGCCATCTAACCACAACACAAGTTTTATTAATGCAACATTTGCCTTGTGTGAAATATAAACCCAGGACACATCAGTGGAGGGAGGGCAAGGCCGGCCACCTGTCCCAGGGACAGAGACTCGCTGAACTTATCAGCACAGAGAGCACTTCCAGCAGCTCCATCCCTTTAAATCCTCATTCTCAGTGGAATCTCTGATCAGTCATTTATAAAAGCTGGGAAGCCAGGCTGGACAGCTGAATTACAGCAGCTATTATCCACATATGCCTGAATACCAGCAGACACCTTTATTTATAAAAAGGCTCGCCGGCTGACCGAGATTTGACATCGGCTACAAAAAAGCACTCAGCATCCAACTGGCTGCTCCAGAAGAATGTGAGGAGAGGTTGGCAAGCAGGGGCTCAGCAAACACCTTTGCACAGCTTCCCTGCTGCTGCCATGACTCCTAAGCCAGCAGGTTTGGGTAATTGATTTCCTGAGCAGACACACAGAGTTGCACACCTTTGCCTCTTCTGCTATGGGCTCAAATGCATTGTTTTCCCCTCATCCCTAGTTCTAAAATATTTGGAGTATTTTATCAGGCCTATTGTCTCTCTTTTTTTGGGTCTCTGCATTTTCCAAGATGCTGTTTGTTGTTTGTTCACCTTTAGGCTCATCCTCACCTGTGAGCTGTGAGTTAATTTTCCATGAAAATTGAGAACCCAAGGCACACAGGTAATACAAGTGCAAGAGGATGGGGAGGGAGAAACTGATAAAAAAGCCCCAGTTGCTCTCAGCAGATTTTCTTTAGCTCTAACAGTCTCAGTGACAAGCCCTGATAACAGAAGGTGACCAAAGTGTGGATTCTCCTTTAAGCTGACAGAATTCCCAGGAGCAGCACATGCAAACACAGCCCACGAGGCTCAGCTGGGCCAAGGAAGGCTCTAAGTACCTGTGTGTTCCCATCACACTCCTGATCCACTGTAATAACCTGAAACAGGCTCTGGCACCTCTGCCAGGACACAGAGATTGGATCCAGTTCCCAACAGAGCTCCAAGGGCTGTCCTGACCCTGCCAGCACAGTCACTGTAAAGAAGGGATTTCTTTGCCTCATTCCTCATTTCTTAAGCAAGGACCATTGAAAGCATCTTCCTTTGACCTCTAAAAGCATCCCTGTTCAGCCCGGAGAAGAGAAGGCTCCAGGGAGACCTGAGAGACCCTTCCAGCACCTACAGGAGTTAGGAGAGAGCTGGAGAGGGGGAGTTGGACAAGGGATGAAGTGACAGGACAAGAGGCAATGATAGATGGGATATTGAGAAGGAATTCCTGGCTGTGAGGGCGGTCAGGCCCTGGCACAGGGTGCCCAGAGAAGCTGTGGCTGCCCCTGGATCCCTGGAAGTGTCCAAGGCCAGGCTGGATGGGGCTTGGAGCAGCCTGGGATAGTGGAAGGTGTCCCTGCCCATGGCAGGGGATGGAATGAGGTGAGTTTTAAGGTCCCTTCCAGCCCAAATCATTCTGGAAGTCTTTGATCCTTCCTGCTCCCAGCACTCTTGCATCTCTCCCTCCCTCCCCTCCCACTGCAGCCAAACCCCCAGCACCAGACTGAGCCTCAGCACAACTCTCCAGCTAAAATTCACCACAGATGATGAAAATTTAGAGAGCTGACAGCAGCAGGAGCAGCCAAGTGACCTCGGGCATCCCTCACAGCACAACCTGGAGCTCTGGGGAGGTTTCCTTGAGGGGCTGCTGGATGGGATCCCTGTGGTGCCACCCTCAAGCCCCCAGCAGCAGTGTCAGGAAGGAGCTGTGTGCTGTCCCTGCACTGCAGAGTAAGTTGTTATGGTTACTGAAGGGTTTGTTGGGCTCTTTTTTCCTCCTCTTCTAAAAAGAATTCTTATCAGTTTAACATAATACCACCAGTCAATAACAATTCTTATCTTAAAAGGTCACTCAGGTAGTTATAACTCAACATTTCATCTATGTTTGCATTATCTGGAGGGAAACAGCCAGGGGACTTTGTATTTTTTTTTTTTAATAATCCACTTCTTTGCAACTCTAAGATTTAAAAAAAAACAACAACAACAAAAAAACCCTACCCAGAACCAAGCTGACCCTGTGGCAATTTGAGCACACTGGGGAACAGTCAGAAAAAAAGGTAGAAAAATCACACTGATGATGTTTGCTGCATGAGAAACAAGAGGAATATCCCAGCAGGAAAACTGAAAAGCAGCAAAATGCATGGACACAGACTGCAGCTGCTGCAGAAACATCATGTTCTGCTTGTAAAATGTCAGATCAGCCAAGTTTCACCACAACATAACTTTGGGGTTTTCCCTCCACATTTCTCTTCCCAGTTCCTTCCTTCTTCAATTCCAGTTGCTGATAGGGGACAGAGAAAAGAGGGCAGCAGGAAAAAAAACCCCAATGACAGGAAGAGCTGATCTGTGATGTCCAGGGTTAAAAACACAAGGGAAAAAAAAGGCAAAAAATATGCAGCAGCATGGAAAGTGGGTTTTAAGTTGCTTCTGGCTAAACCTGGTTAATCCCTGTTTTATCCACCCACTCAATTTCTTCTTATAACAACAATTAAAACTCTAAACACAACACATGCCCATTCCCCACCAGGCAACAACACAGCCAAGGAGCAGAACTAACTGGTTAAAGGAAAGGCAGGTTTTTGGCTTGCCTGAAACAAGTTGTATTTTTTTAAAAAAAGGCAATCTGAAATTAATTATTTGTGAGGATCAGTAACAGAAGAGAAGCTTTTTGAAACCCCCCCATGCTTCTAAAGCAGGGCAGCCTTGCTTGAGAGCAAAGAGCGGAGCAGAGCTGCTGAATCCTGCAGAAGACAGTCACAGTATTAACATTATTTTAAGTAAAATAACATCTCCAGGCATGATAGCTCAACAAACTGGGCCACATCCAGCTCCTGCAAGGAACAGGGAAGGTTTTTAGGGGTTGTGGCAGGAGCTGGCTCAGCCCTTGGAGCAACAGAGCCATCAGCATCATCCATCTGTGTTTTCCATCTTGGACAGTCCCTTGTCCACAACATCAAATGACCCTGAATTTGTGGCAGCACCTTTCTCTGCCCTGTGGATCATTCTGACAGAACAGAAGAAAGTGTTTGCACTGCAGCTCAAGTGCTGCCATCGCCCTGAGAATTCTGCCAAGGGCAGCAGCCAGGGTTAATGGTAGAGAAATACGTGATTTACACCCTGGGTTCAACTCAGAGAGCAGAAATGCACAGGCATCATCAGCAAGCTCCAGACAGGAGCTCTGAGCCCAGGAAGCCTCAGCTGAGGTGCTGCACCACACACCTGCACAGAGCCCATCAGAGAAACCAGGCTAAAATTCAGACACCTTCACCAAAACCCTTGACACAGCCGTGCCTTGGAGTCACTGCATGTAAACACATCAATAAAACCCCATCATCTGATGGGTGAGCCTGTAAATCCTTCACTTACAGCTCCTCCTGCTTTAGCCAGATGTGTTTGTGTCCTGCATGGAGAGTCAGGAGAAGCCCATGCACCTGCCTCACACAAAACAAGCTGGGTTTCTGCCTCTGGAGCTGGCCCACTCACCCTGACCAGGCTCATTTTCTGCTCAGTACCTAGAACTAGAGCAAACCAAGCTGCAGGGCTGTCATGAAACCATCCCATGGTCTGCTCCATCAGAGAAAACCCAGCTTGCAATCCTCCCGTGCCAGGAACCCAACCCCCTCTGCCCAACAAAACCCCTTCCAAAGAACAGCCAGCATCACCTTCTCCAACAGAGAATCCCAGCCTTGTTTTGATGAGATCCTGCCCTTCCACTTCAGGCATCTGCTGTGGAAGGGGAAGTTGGGAATGGATCTGCTCACTCCAACCTCAACTTTATTTGTAATTACTGGGGCAAGATGGAAAGCCACTGGCTTGGCTGTTTGCCATTGCCAAACTCACACTCAGCAATGACCTCTGCAAATCTCTGTGTCTCTTCTGAGGACCAGAGCACTGGAAAGATAAACACACCATTTTTTAAGGGAGAAGGGATGGATGTGCAAGCCTGGGGATCCTTTGCATCAGACCTGCAGCCTCTTTTAGATCCCTCAGCAGCTCTTACGTAACCAAGAGTTAGTAAAATAGTAATGGTCTTGTTTATTTGGTAAAATAGGGAATACAAAGGGCACATGAACACCCAGAGGTAGATTTGCACAAACACAATCCATGTGAGGGCTCATCTCACCACCCTTGGGGTGGTTTCTGCAGACAAAAAGGGCTTCAAACACCACGACCTGTGCTTTGTGTGGGCTCCTGCACTCAGCTGGCACCGGGCAAGAAGTGAGGAGGAAATTGGGGAGACCAGGTGGGAGCCCCAAAACACAGCACTGCAGTAGAGCAGTTTCTCCCCTCTCTGATGAATCCAGCCTGGGGTTGGGGTGCAGTGGCAGTGCCAGGGGTGCCCTTTACTCCCAGCAGTTATCTGTGGTAACACTAGACACGAGCTCGACGCTGGAGCACTAAAGCACTGACGGATGCATCCCAAAATAAAGCTGGTGTTCACACTAATTACTATTTCAGTCATGCTGATTGCAAACAACTCCCAGCTCAGTAAGGAGTGGCTTTCACGGGCCACAGATGAAATCAAGGTGGTTTTCTGATGGAACATGAGAAAAAGAAAGGGCAAAGCTTGAGAAATTGTAGGGAGATGGGAATTTACACCGTGATTTCAACTGCTTCAGGGAAACTCTGCAGGAAAATTCGGTTGACCAGAGCATCAATTACTTTTAAAGCAACTGGTCTAATTGCAAATATGTAATTGGTGAAATGGGCATGCAGCTTTGCTCAGATTTTGAGGCCTGACACGCCAAAGGATGCAACTGTGCAGAGGATCATCCACAGGCACCAGCCCAAGCTACGAGCAGAGCGCTTTCCCCGCTCATCCATTTAATCTCGTTTGCAGATAAGTGTATTCACAAACTAGATTATTTTAATTGATGGCTCTACATCTGGTTCCTATTCAGCTCTTGATCTAAAGCTGTCCTCGACCTCTCCCATCAATCTATATCCTGACAGTGATGCTCTGTGTGCTTCCTCTCCTTCAGCAGTATCCTCCCTGCACCCGCTCTGTTGGGAGAGAACTTCAGCTCTGCTGCTTTTCCAAGCACAAATACAAGATGCCTGCATAGAAGGAATCAAGGAACAAGCTGGTCCAGGCAGGGAATTCCAGCTCAGGTCTGTGATGATGCATGAAATGCTTTCCTGCATCTTTCACATGCATTTCAACAAAACAGAGGGTTTTTCCCAATTGAAGTCAGTGGGGAAATTAACCCTGGCACCAGGCCCCTCAGTGAGCCATGGACTACCTGAGAAAATGGTTGAAAGGACACTGCAGAGTATGGAAAAATCCCTGAGACAAAGCAGCCCACCCATGAGTAAGCCTCTTGCACCACACCATGCTCCAGGCAGTCAAACAGGCTGTTACCATCAGTTAACTTTTTCCTTTCCCATTTTAAGCATTACTACCTAAAAATTACTACCCTGGCAAGCTCTGCCAGCCCCCATCCAAAAGACCTGGCCCTCATTAGCTCTGCCAATGGAGGAGACCTTGTCATTCATGCTGCCAAAATTTTGGGAGCAAGCACAGGAGTATCTCCTTACTCCTCTTACTGCAAGGGATGAATGCCAGGAATGACAAGGGAAGGAGGGTTTAAGCAAATAGGAGAAAATACAGAAGAGCAAAGCCCAGAAGAATCTCCTGTAGGTCCCAGCAATGGGGTGGGGGGGACAGCAAAGAGGAACCTTTGTAATGCCACACCACAGACCTTCCTCCAGCCTGCAGTGCTTCCCACAGCCACTCTGGAAAGCATCCCTAAAAATAAAAATAGCTTTGAATCACACTGAAGAGAACACTGGGTGTGTAGCCTGGCTCAAAGCCCCTGGCTGACACCACTCTCTACTTCTGTACCCCTCCCCTTGGTATTTTCCAAAAATCCCAGCATTGACAGCTTTTAAGCCCTCAAGTTTGCAAACAAAACCTGGGAAAGATGTGTGGCAGCAGGTCAAGCACCAGCAGGCAGGTTAAAATCAAGTGTCTAAGAGCTCAGCAGATCTGAGGTTTGCCCAGGTCACCCAGAGAAGCTGGGGCTGTCCCACCCCTGGAAGTGTTCAAGGCCAGGTTGGATGGAACTCGGAGCAGCCTGGTCTGGTGGAAGCTGTCCCTGTCTGAGGGGGTTTGAACAAGATGATCTTTCAGGTCCCTTCCAACCCTTCTGTGAGTCTGTGATCTCTCCATTTAGGAGTTCCAGCTCCTAATTTTTAATGAGCAGAGCTGGCAGGGCTGCTCACATCCCTCTCCAGGCAGAGACAAATGTGTGGAATGACCACACAATGCCAATGTCCAGCCCTGCACTTAGAATTCTCTATCACTTCCAGTAAGCACAGGCTAAGCTCCTCACCCCATCCTCCTCCTGGGATGCCTCCTGGGCTCCTCCAGTCCCTCTGTGTGACAGCCCAGAGATGCCCTCACACAGACCAAGGACATTTAAACCAGAGCTCAGCATTGCAATGCAACTGTCAGGCAAGAAATGTATTTTAAAAATGCAAAACCCCTTCAAACTGGACACTGGGATGATTTGCCACCAGTGGGGGTCACTGGGGATGAACTGCAAAATTTGCACAGTGCAGGGGTAGCAGCTTCCTGATGGGCTGGGAGACTGTCTGTGGCTAGGGTGGCAGCAATAGATGCAGGGCTGGAGCCACAGGGAGCTAAGGATATAAGCAGCAAGGTCTGCAGGAATATGTAATACCTTTTAATAGACCAGCTGGTACAGTTGGGAAAAAAAAACACCCCACAACCACACAAGCCCTCCTTTGAGATGGTGCACCTTCATGCCTGGCCGTTTTTTCCAGCTGCATCACTTGGTCTATTAAAAGACATTACAGCTCCCTACAACCCTTGTCTCTTCCTTTGGCCAGTCCTTCCCAGGATGAGGAATCTAGGTCATCCTGATACCTGAAAGCCTGCTGAAATAAAGATTTTGGCCCTAACATATGGAGCAGTTGATGTCCTGTGCACAGGCCAAAGAAAGCTTGTTGTCCTTTAAGGCCAAGAGTTTAAAGTTGTCACTGCTTCCATCAGTGTTTGGACACTTGGAGAACCTACAGGAGTCTTTGGGCACTTCTGTCAACCTTGCAGGAATGAGGAAGATAGGGCTGGTAGGGTGGGATGTGGGTGTGCTTTGAGAGAAAAAAAAAATGCAGAGGGATCCTGGAGTAGATGAAAGCAGAAGCACATTCTGCACTGAATGCCCAAAGCCTATGGCCCATGTTCCATGGATACAGCCCCCACATCTCCCCACTGGGTCTGCAGCCATACCCAGCACCCCTGGGTGCCCCAGGAGGAGCAGAGGTCCCATTCTCAGCACAAAGCTCACCCCACTCCTGCCTGACCTTTACTGGTAGCTCGGAGGAGGTCGCCGCGTCCCGACGGCTCTGAGCAGCTGGGACTGAAGCTGCCCAGCAAGGCCAGGCTGGAAGGAAGGAAGGAAGTTATAGCAGGCTTTTAAATAGTGCTATGCAATACCTGAAAGTTCTATTTCTGTGCACAGATAATATAGTTTCCATATTCTCCTCCTTCTCAGCAGACCAAGCCATTCACGCTCAAATTGAATTAGAAACAACCCACACTCTTCACCAGTTTAAACCATTACAGCTCAGTGAAGCCACTGTGTAGGACAATCCCAAGCAGCACATTTCACCTAATGAAGAATGTATAGATGTCCTTCCATGTTTGCTTCCCACTCCTATTTTCCCTTTATAACCGAGCAATGGATTGCAGGTGGTTTTGCAGCCACCTGAGCAGCCCCGGGTGCTCCCAGACACCAGTGCAGCTTCCTGCGGGACAACCGAGGTTGGCAACAAGGTTACATCCACTCCCTCCAGGTTTAGGGAGGGACCAGGGCATCAGGAGGATCCTCAGAGCTTTCTGAGGGTCCTACACAGCTGTACACAGCAGATCCTACCTAGGGACTGGTGAGATCAGCTTGGCTCATTATGAAAATACCCTCACACTTGGGAAAAAACCAAGACAGAACTCCTTCAAACTAAATATACTCGCTTCTGTGTGGCAATTAACTAGTTTAAAAGAGTTATTTTTCTTCCTTGAGTTTTCCCACCACATCCGCCATTCATCAGACCTCTCATCTTGAGTCTATACCAGGCAAGAAACAACCTGGACACTTTGCTGAAATGGGTTTTCCTCCATGCCTGGTCCACACACCTGAAGGCTCTGAGCCCAGCACCACCAGCCAGAGAGGATCTCTGAGCTCTGGCCCCGCTTTGGGACCCTTCCTGATCTCTTTTGGTGCTGGTGATATTTTCAAGGATGGTGCCCATCCACCACGGACCACAGCAGGGCTGCCACTCCTCCTAAGGACCATTACCTAGGGCTAGCATTCCATTTTTTCCCACCTCTCCACAGGGTTGGGACAAGCAACAGGTCCTGCACATACAAAACAACTCAATTCTCAGGAGAGCCCAGTGTAATTCCAACACCTGCTCCAGTACATTAGCCCAGCAGGTTCCATTCAGCTGGTGACACCCCTTCCCACACAGCAGATTTAATGAAAATTGAACATCCCCTGCCTTACAGCCCCCACCAGGGATACCAGTGAGGCACCTACAAGCAGGAGCCACTATTTCCAAGTCAGCAAACACCAAGAAAATGTATCAGGAGCCCCCCTCAGGCCCCAGCCCAGGAAGGAATCAAGCCGAAATTAGGAACACAAACACCGGGATTGAAAGAGTAAAAAGTAATGCAAGGTTCGATGACAACGTTGCTGTTCAGGACTTGGTGTGATTCCATTGCCAGGCAAGTGACAAGCGCCAGACTGCCAAACAGGCGTGGAGCAGCAGTGATTTAAGGAATACAGGAGGTTTTAGGAAGGCAGCACTAACACAGGAGACTAAAAGCTGTTTCCTAACTGAGCCTGGTTACAAATCTCTGCAACAGGATTGCCTGGAAAAGAGAGTGTCCTGCTCTGCAGGATGCACGGATGTGTCCATCCCATGGGAAAGCCATGCAGAGGCGTGCTTGGTGAGAAAGAGGAACTCAACGGATCCAGGTTTTGGCACCGGAGTTACGAATGCCCTGGAGGAAGAGATCATTTTTGGAAGGCACGCCAGGGAGAGCTCAAGGCAGCTCCACCAACGCAGCAAGGGCCAGGCAGGAGGCTGGATGCCAAGCTCTGCACGCAGGAGAAATCCTCGCGCCAAGCAAGGTCAACGGGATTACAGGGGCAAGCAGGGATTGCTCGCACGAGTGGAGATGGGAAGGGCCCAACCCCTGGTCTGCACACAGACTTACACCGAGAAAACGCCACCACACAGGCGGCCCTACGTGACTCTGTGTCCAGGAACACTTCAGAGCCCTGTTTTCCTTCACAACTCGCCTTTCCTGGATTGCAGGAGGCAAATCACGCCCCTCCAATTCCCTGGCCAAGCGAGGGGACACGGCTACCGCCAAACCCACAGCCGGAACGAAAAACTGAGATGCTGATTAAAAAAATAAAATGAAAAATGTATCGCTCACACCAACTCGCAGAGGGAATCGCAGCAAACCTGCACTGAAGCTGGCACGGGAAGCTGCAGATTTATCCAGGAGCAGCCGAGTTTGGAGAATGTGTTCCCTCCCGGCCCCCCCCTCCCGCGGTGCCTCCCCACCCAAAGGGATGGATGAGGTTCATCCCTTCAGCTGTTTATAAAAGCAGCAGTATTTCGCCCAGACGCACTCGGCAGCATTCCTCCCTCTCATTCCTGCGAGCTATATAAGGGAACGGCCAATTCCAGCCTCGCTCCCCTGCAGCCAGCCCCGATCCCTTTGCGCCGGAGCAGCTCCAGGCTTGGTTTCCTGCAGGAGGACTTAAATCCGTCCTCGGTGGAACACGGCGCTGGGCTGGACCTTGTCATCAAATGGCAGCACAGGCAGCTGCCAAATCCTGCCGGCTCGGTGCTCTAATAGGGAACAGCTGGAGAAGGACCCTGCATTCCTCCCGCCCCGTCCACACCGGGGGCTCTGTTGGGGATCTGGCCGCAAGATTTCCACCCATCACGGAACGCAGCCGCTCCCCGGCACCGCTCTGCCACGCACAGCCCCAAAACCCAAGAGCTTCCAGTCCCCTGGGATTTTGCTGCTTAGGAATGGGGGGGTTGCTTTGCTTTTTATGGGTTGCGGGATATTTTTTTTTTGTGATTTCTTTTTTTCTTGAGAGGTGTTGGAGAAACAGAACTGCGCAACTAAATGACATTTTGCCTTCTCTGCTGACCTTCCGTGTTACAAAAACTCTACTTTAAGCAACTTGCATCCCTGTGTACATCCACACTTAGGAACAGACACATCAGTAACACACCCCCCATAAATAAATACGGGAACACCCTGTGCAATTCGCACGGTGCTTGTGCCATTCCCATCCTGCTCCAACTCCCATTTACTTCGGAGGAGTTGAGCAACTTGTAATGGCGAATAAATAAAAGAAAAATACACTTTGAGTAGCCACGCACATTTTCTGTCCTGCACCCTGCAAGCACAGTAACATGAAACAGTCCACTCATATTTTCTTAGAGCTGTGCTGAAACACAAGGGGGTATTCAGAGCCGCAGGAAAAAAAATGCGTCCAAACAGGATCTGAATGATGAAATAGGAATTGCCCCATTTAACAGGGAAAAAAAAAAAAAAAAAAGGATAACCCAGTTGCCCAGACCTTTATACAATAACAGTTCGTCTGAGGTAGCGATGGGCTGCTTCTGCATGTTGCAGAGAGCAAAGCAAGCCACGTTGCCCAAAAAGAAGCCTAGAAAATCCAGACTCTACGTGACCTGACTTACTTATTTCACAGGAAACTGCATGGAAGGAGGAAGGGGGGGCACGGGGGGAAAGGAAAAAAAAACCCACCAATCATTCATGCTACCGTAGTTACACCACGCCATGGAGCGGAGTAGTTTGCTGTGAAAAACCAAACTGAAATAAGCCAAACCCCGTTTGGAAAATAAAACGAGAGCAGAGAAGCCGTTCCCGCAACCGAGCTGGGGGAGCCCCCGGCTCCCAAACCGCACCCGCTTCTCGGGTGCATTTTTTTTTTTTTTTCCAAATTCCGACGGCATTAGAGCACCGCCCGAGAAGGATCGCAGCAAACGCCAGCACTCACCGGGGTTGTTGGCCTCCCCTTCGAGGATGTGGAGCTCAGTGCAGTCTGCCAGGGAATGCTCGAGGCAGAGCTGGAGGAAGCGAGCCTGGGTCCGGCTGACGCGTTTGAGCAGGGAGAGCAGCGCAACAGTCTGCTCGCACTCGTTCCAGCCCTTGAACCACCCGGCCAACACGCCAACCTGGTCTCGGAACATCATGGTGAGCCGGAGGGACAGCTCTGCGGGGAGAGAATAAATAACCGGGACAGCCTCCCTGCCCCGGCGCCGCTGCCGCCACCGTGCTCGGGTCAGGGGTATTAAAAATAAAAATAATAATAATAATATTGATTTAAAAAAAAAATCTCCTTTGCGACGCGAAGGGCGGGTTTGGTTTCTGGACGCAGCTCTCGGCCTGGGCTGGGTTTTGCTCCCTCTCTTCTGGCTTCGGTGCAGAGCTGGATTCCTGGAGGGAGGGAGCGAGGGAGGGAAGGAGGGAGGTGGTGGGGCCGAAAAAAAAAAAAAGCCAAAAAAAGGAAAATCCCAGCGTCAAGGCTGCAACCAGCGAGGGGAACGACCTCCTCCCGGCGGGGGCTTCACACCTGGAACAGAGAGAGGAGGGGGCGTCAGGGGGGCTGCAGGAGGACAGGGAGGAGGAGGATGGAGAGGAAGGCTCGCACTCAGCCCGCTCCTTCCTCCCACTCCTCATCCAACGCGCATTCCCACACCATCACCGCGATCCCCCCACATCCAGCACCGCCATTTGGGATGGGGGGGGGAAAGCACCCAGCACC
>VWYP01012341.1:83292-103717 GCA_013400435.1 Pycnonotus jocosus
CTCCCCCATGTCGCTCATTTGCATACGGGTGACGTCACCCGCGGGTGGGCGGGGCCGAGCCGCGCGCCGGAGCGGGGGAGCCCGAGGGGGACGCGCGTCCCCCGTGTGTCCCCTCTGTTCCCCGCCCGCCCTCCGCTCCTTTCTGCCACTCCCCCCGGGAATTTTGGGCGCTCCTCCTGCACGGGGAATGCTGGAAAACACACTCCGGATCCCCTCCCCGCGCCGCAACCAGCCTGCGGAGCTCCCGCTGGAGGAAACCACCCTCTAGTGGGCTGCGCGGTAATGGCAGTGAGGGGGGATATTTTGGGGGGGAAAAGCGCCGCTTTGGGGCTCTGATGAATGTGGCCTCATCCCCAAATGGCAATTTTTAAAACTTTTTCTTTTTCCAGAGTTTTGCATATTAGATATACGTGTTAAATATACATGGATTTAACCGTGTCAAACACCAAGTGTGCAGAGACAGGATTTGTGTTTGAGTTATCATTTCCTGTGCAGATTTTATTTCCCTTTCCCATTTCTCATTTATTTCCTTTCCTTTTTCTTGTTTTTTTAAAATTTATTTCCATACCATTTCAAGGGGTGAGTGATACAGGTATATATATATATATATGAGAAGGGAACTGAGAGATAAAAAACCCTAAGCACAAGTGTTTGCAAGAAGGCATCAAATACTGAACATAATCAAACATTTTAAAAAGCAAAAATAAAGCTGTAAAGTGTTCTTATCTGTGGACTTTTTATTTGTGGGAATATCTGGTCAGTTTTAAGCCATTTCTTCTTGTCATTCCAGGCTGTTGTCCAAAGAGTCTTTCCAGCTCTCTCAGAGCCTCTTTAGGAATCCCTTCCCCAAATATCTGATCCATGCTCAGCAACAAGTGACACTGGTACCTCTGCCCAGGGCAGTGGTGGAGTCTCCACCCCTGGAGGGATTTAAAAGCTGTGTGGATGTGGCACTTGGGGACATGGGTCAGTGCTGCTCGGCAGTACTGGGGGAATGGTTGGACTCAATTATTAACTTAGATGGCTTTTCCAACCTTACGAATTCTATGATTCCATGATTCTACCTTTGCAGCATCCCCCAGTCCTCATCACTTTGAGGACAGGGAAGCTCAGAGTTGGGAGACATGCCCAGGTGTCAGGACATGGTCTGGGAGGGAGACACAATGGGATCATGGCAAAAGGGGGGCTGAACCCCTCCATCATTGAGTCCCAGAATCACAGATCTTAAAGCTCATTTCATTCCAAACCCCTGCCATGGGCAGGGACACCCTCCACTATCCCAAGTTGCTCCAAGCCCTGTCCATCCTGGCCTTGACACTTCTAGGGATCCAGGGTCGTCACAGCTTCTCTGGGCCTCCCCATGCTCATAGGGAAGAATTCCTTCCCAATATCCCATCCAGCCCTGCCCTCTGGCAGTGGAAACCATTCCCCTTGTCCTGTCACTTTAGGCCCTTGTCCAAAGTCTCCCTTCAGCTCTCTTGGAGCTGCTTTAGAAATCCATCCCCTACAAGTTGCTGTGTGCTCTGGTGGGGGTTGGGGAAAGGAAAACTCTGTGTTTGTGCATCCTTTGGTTGCTTTTTAAAGCAACACGTATCTGAATCTGCCCCTTTGGGGGGGGAAATAGTAGTGGGGAAACAAAGGCCACCCAAAATCACCCAAATGCTCCGGTCCCGTGTGCTGGAGCATAAATCCCACTGCAGGACGACGAGACGAGGATCACCAGGTAGACGTCAAGTGCAAACGGTCCATCTCAGCACACTTGGAGTTTGCTTTTAGCTCTCAGTCTGTCTGGTGACTAATTAAACAAACAGGAGTTCCCTGCCAACAAACCCCGGCCATCTGCCTCATCCTCCGGCTCCATCCCAATCAGTGCTCCACCAAGGAGCCCCTTTTCCCCTCACCTAAGTGCCGACAGCCCTCCCGCTGCCGGAGTGTGCTTTGGGATGGCCCGCGGAGCCGTGAGGATGCACCATCTGCCGCGCCGGGTGCGCGTCTCGCACGGGAGCGCGGAGGGAGGCTCCAGCGGCACGGAGCAGCTCCGGGTGGGAACGCCGCGCAGCTCACACCCCGCTAATTTAAGGGTTGCCAAGCTGGCTGTGCCAAGAACGCCTCCCAGGTTTTGCATTTTGCATGTCTAAAGTGGGAACGGCAGCGATGGGAAGGATATTTAGGGCTGAAAAGCAGCAAGTGCATCCCTTTGTGGGGCTGGGCAGGGCGGTGGGAAATAGTGTCCCCCCCACATCAGCAAGCTGTGGATGAAAAGAGTAAAAGGACCAAAAGCCACAGTTTCTGTCCTGTGCTCCAGGAGACACCAAGACCATGCTTACTAATTAATCCAAAAATAATCACCTGCCATTTAGGACCCCACAGTTCCCGTTCCCCAGAGTGTCCCAAGGAGGCAGCTGTGGAGGAGTGAGACCCTGACGTAACAGCACACGCCTGATGTTTGGAGGTTTCTATGGTAATTAAAAAAACAGATCTGTGACCCGTGGAAGAAATTCCTTGCTGCATTCCGTGCTCTGCAGGGCGGGTGCCCCTGCAGATACGTGCGATGGAAGGATCCTCAAGCTGGATGGGAGCAAATCTCCTTCCCTGACTGCAGTGGGGGGAGTCACCAACACCCCCGCGGCCAACTCTCTTCCCTGCGGATGGAGAATCCGAAGTGCAGACCACGTGTCCTGGGAGCAAAGACACCCCATGCAAAACATAAGGCAGATTGAGTGGAGAAGCAGGGTAATTCTCTTTGATATGGTAATTCCTGTGAGACCCTGGGATCTTTGCAGATCCAGCTGGAGCATTTCTGTAGAGCTCCAAGTCCCTGGGTAGGAAGCAGAGGCTGTTAGTGGGGCTGTGCATTGTCTGTGTTGATGTGGGCTGGGGCAGAGCAAATGCTGGGCTGGGGTGGATCCTGGAATCACAGAATATCCTGAGCTGGAAGGGATCACTGAGTCCAACTCCTGGCCCTGCACAGGACACCCCAACAATCCCACCCTGTGCCTCAGGGAGTTGTCCAAATGCTCCTGGGGCTCTGGCAGCCTTGGGGCTGTGCCCATTCCCTGGGAAGCCTGTTCAGTGTCCCACCACCCTCTGGGGGAAGAACCTTTCCTGATATCCAACCTAAACCCACCCTGACACAGCTCCAGCTGTTCCCTGTCACTGCCACAGAGAGCAGAGATCGGAGCTGCCCATCCAGTGCTCCTCATGAGGAAGCTGCACCCTGCAGTGAGGTGTCCTCTCAGCCTCCTCTTCTCCAGGGTCAGCACAGCAACATTTAGATTTCTGTTTACCATTTCAGAGGGAAAATAAGAGGCCTGTGGTAATATTAGCCAAGCAGGTGGTCTAAGCAAATTAGTGAATCCTGATGATTCCCGAGTTCAAAGGAAGCAGTTGCTCATCTCTGTGGAAGCTATCTGATAACATATTTAGCTGAAGAAAGGATGAGTGTATCCACCAGCACACAATGGCCCAGATTTCCTAGCTCATTAAACCCAAATATTAGTGAAAATACCATGGTAAGCAGGCTGAGATCATTAAACACAACATCACTTCCATTTGTTCCTAAACACAGTGTGGGAATTGGCCAATGGGATGGCAGCATTTCTCTTACCTTGGGTGGTGAAGTGGAGCTGTGAAATTCACACACAAAAACACCCTTTGAAAAGCAAACTCACACCAAAAATAAACATAGTAATTTTTTTAAAAAAGTAAACAATAAAACTCATGTGGGTCTGTATTTCCAAACTGGATGAGAGAGATATTAAAAAATCACAGAATCTTAGAAGGATTTGGGTTGGAAGACACCTTAAAGACCATCTTCCAGCCTTAACATGACCATCCACATGGATCAGCTCTCAGTGTGGATGTACAACCACTGCTTCTTAAGCCCTCGTAGTAGAAAATGAAGTGTTGCACACCCCAAATCCTGGTGAAAGCACCATGGGCTGACTCCTCTGATGCTGGAGGCAGTGATCACTGGGTGATGGAGGATGAGAGCTGGGAGGAAAAACACATTTAACCCTCTGGCTTGAGCTGTGACTACAGATCTGAAATGGGAAGAGGAGGAGTGGCAGCACCTGGGTGCAAACACCTGGGCAAATGAGCACTGGGAAATACTGGTCAGCATGGAAGGGCTGCTCACATTGTATTTGTTTAGCCATTGTCAAGGGGTTGCTGTGAGAAGATCCCGTGTCCTCTCTGAACTGCTGGGAGTGCACAGACATCGCCTCTCCAGCAGTGCCAGCTCTGCCCTGCACGCTTGATGAGTTGGCTCACAGGGACCCCGGGGACACAGAGCCAACAAAATAAATCAGCTTAACTAATGGTCCTCAAAAAACCACCCCTGGCAAATGTATCACAGGCTGCTCTCATGCCCAGAGATGCCAACAGAATTGGTCATGAAGAGAAGCTGAGAGAGAAGGGGATGCAAAGAGGGATGTGAAGGATTTCCTGTAAATTTCACTGGGCTCTGCCAGTTTCAAACAACCCGTTGAATATAAATATTGCAACATCTGATGGTCCCACCAACAGCAAGTGAGTGTTTGCAGAATGTGCCTTTGCAGGACTGAGATCTCTGTGCCTGTTGGCCTTCAGGGCAGCCTGGTTATCAGTGCTGGATCGTGGGGTATATGAGATACATCCCATTCCATCTTTTCCAGGCATTGGCATGGGCACAGAGAACAGCTCCACTCACACCTGGTGAGGGTCTGCACCCCTGAGTAGTTCTGAGCCCCTCTTCATGCACACCAACACCCCATAAATGCCTGCCAACCCAGTAACTCCCTTCATGGCTGTATCCCACAGCCAGCCTCATGTTTACCTACAACACTCAGATTTTCCCAACCATTTCCAGCCGGCACTGAGAGCAGCTTGTTACAGGACTTGGAGCTGACTGAGGCTGTGCTGCAAGCAGATGGCCCTGATGAAACAAGACACTGATCCCCAAGGAGGCACCGTGCAATGGAGCTGCTCGACTCCCCGGCTCCAGCAGCTCCAAGGCAGGCTTGGATATGTGCATTAGCATGCACCATCGAGGAAATTGCTCCCCCAACCACTCATCTCAAGCAACTCTCTTTGGAAGCCTGGTTCCAGCTCAAGACACGTGTCAGCAGCACTGACACTGTGGCAGTTTTCCTAGTTAGTTATTAATAATGGAGCAGCTGACAAAATTAGGGTAATTTAAGAATATCGTTAAAGGAGAGAGGAGGAGTTTCCAGGCTGGGTGAGGGTTTAGATGTAGCTGGGATGCTGGGGTGAAGGAAAACATCAATGCTCACACTTGGGGAAAGGGATGAGGATCTAAATGTGGAAGATAAACACAGAGGAAAACAGCCCTCGTTGACCTTCCTGCTCCTGGCTCCAAACAACTTCAGCAAAATCCAGGGAGGTGACATCTAACATGGACTAACAAGCATGTGTGGGCACAGCTGGAATAGATGTAAATGGAGATGATCCACTGAGACCTCTGAGGGCTGTTCTGCATCTTGCCCAAGCCTTTCTAATGACAGAGTGTTGAATGCTGTGAAATTTGATGGAGACTTTTTCATTAAGAAGTTGGTGCCAAAAGGGAACACTGGAGCTGGCAGACTCATTCACACATTTTTGTGTCTCTGGGAAGACACTTAGAGATTGAAAGACTGGGAAAGTTGTAGTCATTCTTTAATGGGAATTCACCAGCTCTTGGCAAACACTTCTTTTTGGTCCTATAGCAAAATTTAAAGGTAAGTTCTTGTGTCACTCAAGCTGTTTCAGTAGAGGAGGGTTTGGATGATATTGATTGCAGCCAGGGTTTGGTATTGAGCACCTGGGAGGAGACCAGCTTTGAAAGGAAAGGCGGCAGCTGGGTCACCAACCTTGTCTCATGTATGCCAGCATCTAGTGAATGAAAATCATTGTTTTTAAAGCTGTGCTGTGCCATAAATCACTGCCCTGGTCTCTCTTTGATCAACAGAACATGCTGCCCCACAGGGCTCTGCTCACCCTGGCAAGCAGAGACAACGTCATGTCTGACTCCCTCAGGGCTCCTCACTTGCCATCATCATCCTCAGCCTTGCTGCCAGCAATATCCCACCCCAGGCTCCCTCCAAGCTGGTGCTTTTTGAGCTTGTAGTCTTTCCCTACAGGGAAAATCCTTGAAATTGAGGACCCTAAGGAACTGGAGTGAACAAACCAAATGCAGCATCTGTGCTGCACATGAGCAGGGAAGACACAACATCTGTAACTCACTGCTGCTGGCAGGAGTCTGATGCCTGATAACCCCTGGTAGAGCTCTGTTCTGCCTCCAAACTCAACAGCATCTGCAGAGTTACAGAAGAGAGTAACTATCAAAATAATTCTCAAGTTAGCAATCTTCCCCTCCGGCCTGTTTGTCAAAGCATTGTTCATGAGGAGCTGATAGACAGTGAAATAAATAGCACAAGGAGAGAGAGAAGTGATGCATTAGACCTCTCACCAGCCCCTGACTGCAGCTACTACTGAGAAATCTGCCAGGAAATACTAGATGTGAAGTGGCTATGCAATGGGAGAGCAAAAATTATTAGGAACTGCCAAAATCCCTCAGCTGATGAAGACAGGAAGCTGGAGGAGGCATTTAAAACCTAGAAAAGCTTTTAAAGTACAAATCTTCTGTTGATAAAAGATCGCTGAAGATTGAGGATAGAAAACACAGGTTGCAACTAGTTGTCCTGATATTATTGCTGGTCCCACAGAAGCAGTTCTGGGATTCAGTCAAACCTCAGGAGTGTCCAGGTAGTGCAGATGTTTTCTCAAGAATGGACATCAGAGAATCCCAGAATGGTTTGGGTTGGACCTTAAAAATCAACTCATTCCAACCCTCTTCCATGGGCAGGGACACTTTCCATGTGAACAGGTTGGTCCAACTTCCACCCAGTCTGGCCTCGAACACTTCCAGAGCTGTGACAGAAATGCAAATCCTCATGTCACAACTGTGACAAACATCCCAGTGTTGCCCTTTCTGTGCCTGAAGACTGACTGCATGTGCAGGGAGAAAGAACAAAAGGAGTTTTTTTGGGTTTCCCAAGCCTGATGAAGACTCAGTAACTTCAGCATGAATTTATAATGTCATTGATTTCCAAAATTCTGTGGGAGGAACACAAAGACTCCTCACTTTGGACATCAGACTCTGCTGATGGATTCATTTAGTCTTAAGACTGTGTCTACATGAAGTATTTTTACTCTTTTAAATCATGGCCATTATGAGATGTCGTGATTAAGGCAGGACCTCTCCTAGCTCAGCTGCAGCAGCACCCACACAAAGGTGCCTTTATGTTGGTGTTGCACATTCTACGAATTTATGGAACCCAACCAGTGGCAGCCCCTTTTTACAGGTATATCCACACTGCACTACAAGCTCCTGTCTCTCTACTCACATTGCTCATGGACATGGGTGAGTAAAAGCAGCACAGAAACAATTTGCAGAGCTGCCCAAGTGACTCTGAAGTGTTCAGCAGACACTTTCTGGGCCCCTCTGTGGTTTTGGGGGCTGTTTTGGCAGATCTGCAAAGCCTGGGACTCTCTAGTGCTCAGTTGTGGCCTCACAGGGTGCTCAGGTTTGCACCTGTATCCTTGTGTGCCATCAGAAATGGAATTAATATGAAAGTTATCCAGAAATAAATCCCTAATCCTGATTTTCTCTTTTCTCCTGCCCAGCATATTCCAGCAAGGCAACACCAAGCCTTTCTAACAGCTCAGTTCAGAGGACTTCTGCTGTGGCAGATGAAGTTCAGCTATCCCTGGCATTAGTTACATCAGCTACACACAGGACACCAGGGACAGCCTCTGCAGGGGCTGCACATCCACTGCAGTGACAGAGGGCAGTCCTTGTTTGCTCTGGATGTGAGGACAGCTGAGCAAGTGGTGACTGGTGGCTGCAGAAACCTACAGTGACAGACATCAGCCCCAGACCTCTGTCACCTGGCAGATGTCACCTGCAGACCTGGCAGGGTTTCCTCAGGGCACGGGGAAATCAGCAGGAGAAACTCACCCAATTCCTGTCTGCTTTCACTATACTTGAAGTTTGATGTTAGCATGTAAATGAGGCATTTAAATCAGATTCACACAGAAGCTCATCTTAAAGCTGAACAAGCTGAACCTGGGCAGCCTGTGGCCAGCCTCACCACCATTTCAGTGAAGAAATTTTCCCTGACATCCAATCTAAACTTCCCCTGCTGCAACTTGAGGATGTTTCCTTTTGTCCTATTCCTTGTTTCTTGGGAGAAGAACCAACCCTCACCTGGCTCTGCACCCTCCTGTCAGGGAGTTGTACAGCAGCCACCTGAGCTGACCTGGATTTTCCCTACGATCATTTTCTCCTCTGCTTAGGAGGCAGATGAGGAAGAAGGAAGATCCTAACACAGCAACCTTCCCTGCAGAAGGAAGATGCCCATGCCACAGTCCATTGGCACTTGGAAAGACACCTTGGGACATCCCTAAATAGCAGCACTTTGTCTGATCAACACATTTGGAAGCCTCAGCTCTCATTATGGTTGACGAATCAAATCAAACCAACCTCTCCTGCAGCAAAAAACATTATAAATCTGAAACACTCCAGTGCTGCTTAAAAGAACCAAGTCCTGTTGCCAGAAGTCTTCCCACGTTCCTTGATGTCACCAAATCCATAAACATCATCTATAATGAGCAGAAAAGGAATGTTATATCACCTCTATTACAACAGGGTGACAGAGCAGAACAGCCTCTGTCAATACACTGTGTTTTTGTGGGTCACAGGAAGGTTTTATTTCTCTCTTAGAGCCTTGAATCCCTGCTTTAAGACAACCAAGGGACACACTGGGCAGCTTTAGAGCTGCTCCTTTTCCTTCTCACCTGATCTGTATTTTGGCATGGCTTCTTAGAAGGGCAAACGTAATGAGCCACCTACTGTACTTTTTATAACTCTCATCAGGTCTTTAATTTGGGCCAGCAAGGAAGCTTGTTAGAGCAGAGAAAGCAACTAAGCATCTCTGGAAAATCATCTTGCTCTATTAAAAGAGCAAGTAACAAATGAAAAGCTGGGACAGACCTAATGGTAAATACATGACTTGGCAGTTCAGCACAGCTACATCCTGCTTGCCATTATTTAATACTGGCATCGACTGAAGGATGAGGCAGACCAGGCAACTCTCTGTGGGGTTACTTGAATACCATTTCACTGTGAAATCAAATAAGCCCACAGGTTTGGATCACGCTGTTTGATGGGAGATATTAATTAATTGATTAAATATCAGTGACTAGTGTGGTCGAGCAGTAAACAACACCTCCTTCATCATCTCCGTGGGCAAACGAGTCCCTGCTAATTATCAGTGCCCAGCTCCAGGCTGGAACCAGCACAGCATCAACCTGCTCCTCTGCAATCACAAGCTGCCCAGCCACTGTCCCACATGCTGTGGGAGCTGTTGGTGTGGAAGCAGCTGCTGCCATGGATCAGGCACTGCTCCATCCCCACAGACACCTCAGGTTGTCATTCCTGGTTGATACACAGTGCAAACAACAGCATGGTTTCTCCAGCAGTTTATTCCCAAGTTGTCTCTGGCCAGAACAGTTACTTTAGGCAGAGCAGATAAATTATCTTACAACCAGCCTGCTGATCATGGGCTGGAAATCTGTGGCTACAAGCATCAATTCCCCACTTCTATCTGTCCTTACAACTAACCATTACTCTTCCCAAAGCACCACCTAAATCTTTTCCTCAGAGGTAATTGCCAGGAATTTGGAAGCAGGGTCACAGCACACAGCAGTAAAAAAAGAAGGATGGAAAGGTGAAGATGGAATACCTTTGAGTAGGGGAAGCTTCCTTCCCTGGTTTGGAAGTGTGCAGCACCTTGTGTGTACCCTGGAGCTGCAGGAGAGTGGAGCTGAGGATCGTGGAACATGGCTTTCCCTGTCTGAGCCTGAGCAGCTGTCCTGGAATTGGATGTGGAGAAAAGCTGCAAGTGAACAAAAGGGAGGACAGAAAGCAGCTACTCCCCATTTCTACAGGTTCTAAGGAGCATTTTCCCCTATGTGAGCAGATGTGAGACTCAGCCCATTTGTCTTTAGGAGAATTTGTCTCTCTTTAAAGAAACAAACCACTTTCTTTTCTCAACAGCCATTTTTATTGCTTTTGACAACACACCACTGGAGTGAAAGGAAATAATTTTCTGCTATTCTTTAACTTCTTCCTTTGTTAGAGCAGGTACATTTCCTGGGACTATGGATATGTCTAGCTGGTTAACTTGTTACTGGTCATCCAAGCTGACCATGCAAGTGAAAAGAATTGGAAATCCCTCAAAGCACCACAAAACTGCCACCACTCTGGAGAGTGATTAACCAACATCCGAATGGAGAACAAGTTCTTACAGGCACTGCCAACAAGACTGAAAGTCTGTGTCTCAAGATGTCATCAGAGAGGCTCAGGCTTGAAAGTGTCAGCAACATGCAGTTCAAGAACAATCAACAAAAATCTTTCCAAAGGGCTTTGGCTGAAATCCCTCACACATAAATCCTTCAAAGCAGCCAGAAACAGTGTCCTGAGCCACACCTTCAACCCCCAGCTCCTGCCACAGTCCAACCTTCAGCTACAAAATAAACACACACGGGGTTAATGATGAAGAATATTTACTTTCCTTCATATGGTACATTCTGTAAAGTGCTAAGTTCCTAAATTATACCGAGTTAAAACGATATGCGGCTCTAGTATTTTAAACACAATAAATATAGAATGAGCCTTGTGCAACTGCACTTGCAAGTTTTATTCTTTTTTTAGTAGACAGCCTAAATTTAGTAGTCAAAATAGCCTCCAATAGTGCTCCAAGAAAATCTAGGAAGCAGTTATAAATAAAATCACATCCTTCAGAGCTATCCCACGCACTTCTCCTGTCCACATTGCACGGGTAAGCAGCGCTCCTGAGAGCATATGGAGCGAGGAAAAATAAGGAAGCTGAAAATTACCCAACAGAAAAAAAAAAGCAAAATCCTACAAGTTAACGCTACATATCCTCTCATAAATAGTCTGGCTTCCACATTTAATCTTAGTGCATACAACCTAGGTCTTTTATTTTTAACTCCCGTTAAAAAACTCTTCCAGGAAGAACATCTTGCAAGACATGGGTCGATTCATCCTCATCTTGCTCCTTTTTGCTGCAAAGTGGAAAAGACTCCTGCACGAACTGCCTGCACATTGGGCACTGCTGGAAATACTTGATGCAGCCATCGCACAGGCACGTGTGTCTGCAGGGCAGGAGGACCCAGTTCACGGGGCCATTCTGGCAAACCACACAGTCTTTGCTGTCTCCTTCCTGCAATTCCGGTTCATCTGCAGCCAGCCCGGCCTTTTCCAGCAGCCCTCTGTCAGTGCTGCTCTCACCAGGGAAGGTGTCGCTGGAGGAGGGTGCAGGACTATTTGCAGACATGAAGAGTTGCTAAAATACACATAAGCACAAATATTTATGAGTGAATAAACTCTTCTCCATCTCTGCACACACAGAGGTGCAATGGTGGTTCCACTGGGTCCATTCACTGCGTCAGACAGTGCCAGACTCTGTGTGGGTCCTGGCAGCTGCCTGGCCTCCAATTAAAGGCATTTCAGAAACATGAAATTGCATAAAACAGTGGGAAAATACTAAAGATAAGTCCTCAGACCCTGGCTGCATCAAATCAACATCATGCATGAACTTTAACAGAAGTGCTCAGGTTTTGAGCAGCTCGGGTTTGTTTCTGGTCCATCAGTCTCTGTGCCTAGAGGGATCTTCCATCCATTCCTACCAAAATTATATCCACCACACTGTCAAATCTGCTTCACTCAACCCATTCTGCTCTTGATCATATTCCAATCCTCTACTCCTATTTTTGTCTTATTTCATGTGAAGCACAAATTCTTCTGGGCATGATTCCTAAGTATAGTGCAAGAAAAATGGAATTTTAAAATAAGTTTCTTCTCAGGTTTTCCTGATTACAACAGAATTTTGGAGAAAGGAAATAAATATTCTGGAAAGAAGAAGCATTCAACAGTGAATTTCTTCCTACTGCTTTACTAAGTGGACACTAGGAGTCCTAGATTAGAAGCGGGTATTTTCTCCAGGAAATCTTGAATATTTTCATGGAAAATATTTCTGTACAGTAAGTTCCTGTGGCACTAGTTAACTGATAAAATAATTTTAACAACCATCCAGTTCTTTGCATGACAATAGAAGTCTTGTACTAATTTAGGCTCCTGAAAGCCTACACAAGCTAAAGTTAACTCTGTCACACACATGAAACCAGACTCTGTGTGTGGCTTACCTTCAGATCGTGGTATTGACCTTGAGCTAGGAGGAGATACTGATACAAAATTCGGCAGGAAAGTCTGTAGCTTTCATCAGGAACATGAATTACAGCCATCATTGCAATCTACAAACAGAAAAAAAAAAAAATCTATGTTTAATAACTTATCACTCAGGCTGAGAGAACTGGGGGCCTTCATCCTGGAGAAGAGAAGGTTCCAGAGAGACCTCAGAGCTCCTTTCAGTGCCTAAAGGGACTCCAGAAGAGCTGGAGAGGGACTTGGGACAAGGGATGGAGGGACAGGACACAGGGAATGGCTTCCCACTGCCAGAGGGCAGGGATGGATGGGAGATTGGGAAGGAATTCTGCCCTGTGAGGGTGGGGAAGCCCTGGCACAGGGTGCTCAGAGAAGCTGTGGCTGCTCCTGAATCCCTGGAAGTGTCCAAGGCCAGGCTGGACAGGGCTTGGAGAAACCTGGGATAGTGGAAGGTGTCCCTGCCCATGGCAGGGCTCAAATAAGATGATCTTTAAAGTCCCTTCCAACCCAGATTATTCCATGATTCTGTGATTTACTTTGGTACAGCTTCTGACCTGCTTAATTCCTTAGACAATCAGGAATTCACCAACATTGACTTCAAGCGCTGATCAAAAAAAGAGAAAAATACACTGGACAAGGTATAAACAGGATGTGGCACAACAGAGTCCTTGGTGTTCCTTCAGCTTCCCACCCTGCTCCCCTGTGGAGCTCTTCTGTGGCCACTTTATAGCAGAGACCTGCTCTGGCTGCTCCCACCTGATGGAATTACACCCCAAACTAGAAAGGCACCTGAGCAGTCTCCTCCACTTTCTCCCCCTCCCCTCACAAACACACAAACTTCAGATTTTAGACTCCAAAAATCACTAAGAAGTGTCACTGATTGGCTTGTAATCTGAGCAGCCAGAAGACAAACTTCACTGGAAAGTATTCTGAACCCCCACGGGCTGACTTTAGATAATTCCTCTGGAAATACAAGCACTCTAAGCTTGCATGCTGTGCCTAACAACCCCCACCCTGCCCAAATTACGTAATAGCCTCTAAAAAGCTGGGAAAAAAGAAAGTGAAATTCAATATTATTGTAGTTCCCAGAAGCTGTCAAAAGAGAAATGAAATATAGAAGCTGTTTTGCTTTAAAATGAAATTTAAAGGCAAATTAGACTTGCACTTCAAAATCCACACATGGCTAATTAAATACAGAGTTCAAATGTGTATGTACCTACACATATGGATTTATAAGAACTGAATTCACTATTCCTTGGCAAAAGGGTCTTTTTTTTTCTAAATCACAGTGCCTGAGATCTAAGCTTCCACTTTAGCTGTGACAGCATTCCAGTAATTTCTGTAAGTTTATACATGGTCATGCAAATTTTCTGGATCTAGAGGAAAATTATGGCACAAATCCAAGTAGGGACGATCTTGCCACGAAACCAGTTAGGATGAAAATCAGACCCCTCCTCCAGGAAAGAGACACTGGAACACCATCCACAGTGATGGACACCCACAGAGACCCCCCCAGATAATTCAAAATGGTAATACCACACTGGCAAAGATCCATTTCCACACTCCATTCCTATTTTACAAGTTTGTTTCAACAAACCAGACGCAATTCTGCCATTTGTCTGGCAAGGAGTTCAGGTGGAGTTACTCCTAGACTGGATTTATGGATTCTAGATGTGTTCCTTTCCTTCAAAACCAGAGGAAAAATACCCTCTCACTCTCCTTCCACCCCTTTGTTCTATGTTAAGGCTCAAAAGAGAGGTGTTACAAATCCATGCCAATGCCCAAATACATTCAAAGATTACACTTAGAGTCTATTTATGTTAAACTAATCTGACATCTGAACCTAGAAAAATGTATTAAAACATTAAAACATCTCAAGTGGGGACAAAAGGGAAGAGGGCAGTCCTAAAGTCAGGTGACAAGAAGGCAAGGACAGCCATCTCCTGGAAAGGGGACAGATTTCTCAGGCACTGGTGGGATTACAGCTTGCAGGTGAATGCACGGAAAAGTGTTCAGTGAATTTTGGCAATTTGTTTCTGAGTTCAGTTGTGCTACTGTTTAAGGAGTTGGTGCAAGTAGATTATCAATCCAATTAAAAGATGAGAGATACAAGTGTGTCTCAAATCATTCAGGGATCATCAGTTTAGAGTTTATAAAGGGTATTGAAAAGCATGTGGCAAGGCTGAAACTGCTTTAATAGCAAGAGATTAGAAGCAGACCTTTTTTGGGGAGCTGAGTATCTCCTATCAGCCTCAAGCCAGACCTTCACCCCTTCCTGTAAGTGCCCTGGAGTTGGCTCCTGTGAGACACAACCATGACATAGACCTGGAGCAGAAAGGCAATTTCTGTGTTTCTAACAGCCAAGTCAGCAATCAGCTCCATATCTGTGCCAGACAAAAAAAATCCTCCTGCCTTGCCAACAGAATCCAAGAGTCTGTATAAGTGCAAGAGCTCCACCACAGGCATGTATGATCCCAGAAATCAGAGTAACAGGTTGCTAAACTGCCCCTTACTCCTCTCACCACAGAGACCTTGGAAGGGGGAAGCTTTGGGGAAATCACAAGCATCTTTCAAATGCTGCAGTGAATAAGTAAAGAGTAAGCAATGCTTCTCCATTGCCTCTTCAAAGACTGAGGTTTGGAAGTTAAACCTTTGAACTGCTTTATTTTAGAAAATAAGGAAGTGAGGGACCCAATTTTAGGGAACTGGAAGGTGAAGCTGCTATATTCAAGCCTCTCTTCTGAAACATTCAGACCTTAAACACAGTGACCCTGAAATATACTCTGACATTACTTACAATATCATATATTTCTCTGTCTTCTTCATCTGCTAACGTCAGCAGTGCTACCAAGGGATAGCGAGCTCTAGGCACGGGGCCAAAATCCACAACTTGAGCATCTTCTGGTAACTGACAATATTTCTCTGCCTTGTCATTTTTTTTAATGCTTTCTCTGTGTCAAGGAAAACAATCAGTGGCTGCAACTGCAGACAAATGTGACGTTTGCATAAAGACTATTTCTCATCGTGCTTGTTCATAAACGAGCTGTGCCAAAATCCGCGGCGCGTTCACCAGCCTCAATGCTCCCCGTGCCAAAAATTCAACATATTTTGTCAAAACAATTCAAAAGAAGGATACAAGTGCTGTTGTTTGTAGAGGTATTCGTTGTAGAGAGCATCCTCTAATGCCTGAGGAGTCTTTATTCTGAAGCAGTAGACGTGCTTCTGCAGCGCTTCGTGGAGTTTCTGGACGTTGCAGCCCCAGTAGCAGGTAAGGACACAGTCCTCCAGGCAGTCAGGGGTCAGTGTTACCCCCCCTTGGAGAAAGAGGAGAGGGATTTCATTAACTCACCACATAAAGGAATCCTGGAATTGCTAAGTCTAGATGCTTGAAGAGCTACAAGCAGAAAATAACTTCAGTGTCACAGATTTTTATCATAGAACCATAAAATCATAGAATGATTTGGGTTGGAAGGGACCTTGAAGATCATCCAGTTCCCCCCCTGCCATGGACAGGGACACCTTCCACTGTCCCAGGCTGCTCCAAGCCCTGTCCAACCTGCCCTTGGACATTTCCAGGGATTCAGGGGCAGCCACAGCTTCTCTGGGCACCCTGTGCCAGGGTTTCACCACTCTCACAGGGAAGGATTTCTTCCCACTATCCCATCTAACTCTGCCCTCTGATAGTGAGAAGCCATTTCTCCTTATCCTGTCATTCCAGACCCTTGTAAAAGTCTTTTCTTCTAGGCTCCTTTCAGGTACTGAAAGGCTGCAATTAGGTTACCCTTAAAATGGTAGACATTATAAAATAATGAAAATTATTTATCATTTTAAACTAACCTTCTAACGATTTAGATTCAGCTCAGTGTTTATGGAAGTCAGTGGGGATGAGGAAGTGGGTGTGAGGAGATAAAATGGCTGATTAAGCTCACAAAAATACCACATGCATTCTATGAATGGTAAATTTTAACTTCTGGTAACACTTTACACACTCATTGGCACATACAAGAGGCACAAGCTTTAGCCCAAAGTCCATTCCCTCCTGAGATAATGGCACTAATTGGATCACTCATCTACAAAACTCTCTGTGGTCTCAAAGAATAAGGCTCTTGATCATGCAGAGAGAGGAGAAAAAGGGTATCTGTGCTCTCCATTCTTTTTCCAAAAACCTGTAAACTTCAAAACACTTCCTGCACAAACAGGAGCAGGAGTGCTCAAAGCTCCTGAAAAACCCCAGTAACCTGAATTTCTGGATTTGTTGTGTTGGGGGGGGGTTTATGTTAAAGGGAGGGGGGAAATCTGCTGCAGCCCTTCCTCATGCATTGCAGGGCCCCACATCTGTGTGGGTGGAAGATGCTCAGCCTTGCTCACTGCTCCCCAGTGATGCAGAAGGCCACGAATTCCACTTGCTGTGTGGGTGATTTCAGGAATGATAGGGATGGCTTGAACTCTTATCCAAACAGATTTTTAAATTCAGTTTCCAGAACAGACAGAAAGAGAGGGTGATGATTTATTTATCTATTTATTAAAAATAGTGCACTTCCAAACACTGCTGAAGATCTGGGCTTAGATTTAAGTGGGTGGCACATACTCCATAATGAATTCTGTACAATTCTACAATTCCATGAAACTTATAGAAACACCCACAGTGGTTGGTAATTTGCAAACGTTTTAGTTACTTAAAGATCTGTAATAGCAGGAAGTGTTCCATTAATGAGAATTAAACTGTACCTCCGTATCCAAACATCTCACTTTTAAAAACACCACGTTTATAAACTGTGTAAAAGCTTATTTCTGTTGGAAAAGTGTATTTCTGAGGAATTATGATAGAGAAAAAGGATGAGAGCAAGAATGATGATCTTTAAGGTCCCTTCCAACTCAAACCATCCTATGATTCTAGGCACAAAATGGAAAGTACCAAGCTCAGGAATGCAAATTGACAAAAATCACATAAGAAATCCACTGACTTGTTAGTGAAGCTGCAGCAGGATTAGGGATCTCCAACCCAAAAGGATTCTTCACTTGTCTCATCCGCTTTTTCAATACCCTTGTGCTGGAATCTGTCTCTTCTGAGTTCCTCAGAATAACAGGAACACCCAAACCAAACCTAGCAGACACAAAACAAGAAGAATGAGTGGGTTCAGGTTAGTGCTGACACATTTGATTTTTTTTTTTTGTCAGCTCTAAGTAACAAGCAGCAGAACAAATAGAGGTAGCTTGGCTTTCCAGAATATCTGCTAGGATGCATGGATAATATATCCTGCCATTTCGACTCCAGCTTTTTGTCAGAAGGCAGGAGTCTGCACAGTGATGCAGGGAACCTTTAAAGTGGGAATATTTTGCTCTGGGTTTCCACGAAGGGAATAAAACTAATGAGAGTTATCAGTGCCCTCTAGTGGTAAAGGGTTAGGCCAGAATTTCCTCCCGTCTGAGTCCTGCAGAACTGAGCACAATTCCAGCTTCCTCCCGGGAGCAGGGACACTTTGCACCAGGCCAGGTTGCTCCAAGCCCCATCCAACGTGGCCTTGAACAATTCCAGGGATGGGGCAGCCACAGCTTCTCTGGGAAATCTGTGCCACGGCCTCATCACCATCACAGCCAAGAATTCCTTCCTAATATCCAACCTCAGGCTGCTCTCTGTCTGTTTAAAGCCATCCCTTTGAGGGAAACATTTGCATTTCATTTGGCAGCATCAAAGGCTCTTGGCCATCTTTGATTTGAGCACACAGAGGATCAGCTCTCTCTGGTACAAGAGAAAACACCCACAGTGACTTCCCTGGGGCTGTAGGGGAATATCCCAGTTAAACACCTCACAAAGAAACCAGAGGCAGCAGCTGTTTCCCTTCCTCAATATCCAGACCTCAACGGAGCCGATCTCTGCACTGGGCACGAAGGTGTGTCCTGTTTTATACCAGAATCTGCCTGATTGTGAAGGAAAAAAATCCCTCCTCCTTGGAAGCTTTCTTTGCTGCTTGAAAGCAACAGGATTATCCTCATGAAAAGTGGCAAGATAAAAGAGCCTCTGGTACAGTTTAAGCAGCAGCTGAAGGCACGGAGGCCTTTCTGTTCCACAGTAAGGTGTGATTTTCTGTAAATTTTAAGTGTAGGGAGTGTAGAAAAGACGAATATAGTTTTTATTTTATGATCTAACAGTCCAGACCATTAGCTGGTCGAGGAGAACATTAATTTCTTCAGAGCAGCGCTAGTTGAGAAAAAGCAGGAATTTTCAAGGCTTTAGTTAATGTTTCCACAGAGCCAGACTTCCAACAGGTGCCAAGCCTTCAGCTCCTCCTAACAGCAGCATTCCCCTCCAGCTAAAAACACAATGCCCAGGTAATCAGGTGATCTAAATTCCACTTCACCCCTGTGCCCAGGGCACCTGTGGGACTGGCTCTGGCAGCTGCCTGTGCATTAACCTGCTTGGACTGTGAGCAGAGCCACAGGTATCCAGGGCTGGCCACAGGAGCAGATGCTCCTCCCATCACTGCAAGGCTTGACAAACGAGAACATGAACATTCCTGAACAGTCGGTGTTTTTCAGGCTGACTGACACCGCCACAAACACATTTTTGCACAAATTAATGCTGAAAATTATGCAGGAGCTCAAATGCCACTGCAGCAATAGATCAGGTATTCTGTGCTCTGGTGACACCATTTGCATTTACAGCGCTCTGTGTGGCAAAGGAAGGATTTGAGTTGTTTTCCTGAGCAAGTTCAGGAGCACTTGTGCTGTAACTGCAGCTGCAGGCACAGGGAAATCCCTTGGAGGCTCCTGGTCACGGCCATAGCACAGGAGAATTCCAAGGGAGCAGCAAATACCTCTGAGCAGCTGCCCACACATTCACCTGCTTGAATGTGCTGAGCTCCTGGCTACGGCTCCTCCTTGATTAACATGCCCTTAATATTCCAATTTGAAGGAAAAAAATGCTGTATTTTTTTTTCTTCTTTTTTTTTTTTCCTGCAATAAAACCTAGTGCAACTGGGATCTCTCATCCTGAAAAAAAATATGCCTCTGGACAGTCCTCTGCACACCCTGCACCCAAAAGACACCAGTGGACAGGTGCACACATGTAAGGATTTTGTAGCACACAACTATTTCAGACCTTTTTGATCAGGGGATTGCCAGCATTTACAAGAAGTACAAAAACAAGGATTAAATCGGCAAAAGGATCAGTGGTTAGGGATAGACATGATGCAGATTCATCTAAATCATGGTTCAGTATCATCATTTTCTTAAAGATACCTTTATGACCAGCACTTTGCAGACATTAATGTGGAACAAATTGGGAAATTCAAAACTCAAGTTTTATTTTCACAAGCCACACGAGTCTGGTGTAGCCACAATTCCTACACGAAAGATTTTGACTGCCAATCAATGCTCTGCTCTTGGCAAGTACCACTATTTACATTTACAGCCACTCCTGAGAATTAGGGACATTCAAGGAGCTGTTTCTGGAAAAGGCAACAGCGGCATTTTTGCAGCATCCACAAGCAGAAGCTCTTTCACTCATCACTCATCTCCTCATTTGAGGAGATCAATTCAGATTCACAGATTCATTAGGTTGGAAAAGACCCCGCCTGCACCCAGGAAGTTGTGGAGAACCAGAAGGTCCTCCTGAGCCTCCTTTTCTCCAGGCTGAGCCCCTTTCCCAGCTCCCTCAACCTCTCCTGGTGCTCCAGACCCTTCCCCAGCTCGGTTCCCTTCCCAGGACACACACACAGAGCTCAGTAGATACAAACGCATTGCTTGCCAATAATATGAATGATAATACGGAAGACATGAAGAAAACACTTCGGTATTACTAAAAGAGGAACGAGCTTAACAGAAATACGTATAATTCCTTTTTTAAATTATTTTTATTGCTCGTTTAGAAGCCTAGGAGGGTTTGGGTTGGCAAGGACCGTTCCTGGGCCTGGCCTTGCCCCCCCTCAGCACAGCCCAGGCCCCCTCGGCCGAGCCCCACCGGCCCCAGAGCACTGACCAGCCGAGGACGAGCGCGCTGGTGACGAGGAAGCAGACGGACACCAGGGCGATGTAAAACAGCGGCGAATACTCGTACAGCGTAACCAGGAACACGGCGGCCATCGGGGCGGCCGCACCGCCCTCAGCCCGCGACTGAAGCCGCTGCCCTCAGCCTGC
>VWYP01012343.1:0-39856 GCA_013400435.1 Pycnonotus jocosus
AAAAAAAAAAAAAAGCCTGTTTTCTATACAATTAAGTGTTCTAAGGTAATGCCTCTCATAGAAACAATATGTTGTAGTGTTGTATCACAATTGTTTTCCATTTCTTTTTAATAACAGAAACTCTACAAAGCTTTATGAATAAACAAAAAAAACCCAAACAAACAAAAAAAGAAAACAAATCCAAACAAACAAACAAATAAAAAAAGGAAATAAAGCCAAGTTCAGCAGTAGTCCTGAATCCTGAAATCACTGCTGTCATAAATTAAATGAAGTGCATTGCAATTGGAGATATCAGTTGTTGGAGGTACAAACAGAAAAGAAAAAGAGAAGATTACAAGGTGCCAACCTATAAAGCAGACACAGCAAACTATAAAAGTAATTTTCAACAAAAAACACAAGACAGAAATCTTCCCAGATGGTTTAACATGTCTTATTAGCAGAGAGGTAAAATCTATGTCCCCATGATGGGCAACAACCTTATGAGTTGGAGACTACAGAAACCCAGCAGTTACAAGCAGAGGAAATTCAGAGAAAGAGTTATGCAAAGGCGGCCACAGTGTTCCTGGAAGCCAGCAGGAAGAGCAAGGACTCAGAGGTAAAGATTTTGAAGTCAGCCTTTACTTATGTTCACATGATTGAATATCATAACCCAGCAGTTCTAAATAATTCTCCCTGTAAAATGACAGTTTAATTCTATAAAATCAGCATAATTTTCATCTATCAAAAAGTTGTGACAAGAAAGGCTTATTTGCATGAATTTCCATCCTTCTGTCAACACAGTTTCCTGGCAGGCTTGTACTCTTGCAGCTGCTGAAGCTCTCAAGGCTTGCAAACCAACCTCCATGGGGTCTGCAAGGTTGGCTTTCCTTTCTTCAGCCACTTTTGTAATTTGTGTTCTCCTCCCACTTTTCCCCATTACGTACAGTAACAGGAAATCCTTGCTTTCAGTCAAAGGCCACAATATTAGTTAAGATTTCTCTCTTACCAAACCACTGCTGCCCATACTCTGGCATTTCTGATTTAGGAAATGGAAATAATAAAGATAAATTAGGTTAAACAGATTACATTTCATTCTGTAAAAAAAACCCCAAAACTGAAAAGTGTTTAAATTTTAATTTTTATTGTGTTTAGCGTTGAAGTTTGGGGTTCATTTTTTTATTAAATAAATACTTTATACTATGTTGTCCCACAGGGCTCTGTCTTAAGACTGATGTTCTTTAATATCTTCATCACTGACATAGATGGTGAGATCAAGTGCACCGTGAGCAACCTTGCAGATGAAATCAAGCTGAGTGATGCAATGGACACCCCTGAAGGATGAGGTGCCATCCAGAGGAATCTGTCCAAACCTGAAAACTATGATGACAATAAACTCATGAGGTTCAACAAGACCAAGGGCAAGGTGCTGCTGGGTCAAGGCAAACACAGAAATGACTGAAAAATTACTGATTGAAAACAAGCCTTCAGAGAAGGACTTAGAGGTTCTCGTGGACAGAAAGATGGACACGAGCCAGCACTGTGTGCTTGCAGCCCAGAAAGCCAATCATATCCTGCAGTGTGGCCAGCAAGGCAAGGGAGGAGATTCTGCCCCTCTGCTCTGCTCTGGTGAGAGTAAAGCTGGAGTGCTGCATCCAGATATGGGGGCCCCAGCACAAGGAAAGCATCTAAGCCTGTTGGAGAGAGTCCAGGGGAAGCCATGAAGATGATCAGAAGGCTGGAGCATCTCTCCTATGAAGACAGGCTGAGAGAGCTGGAGTTGTTCAGACAGGAGAAGAGAAGCCTCCAGATAATCCTTATTAATAGCCTCTTAGTATTATAAAGGGTATTTATATAGTATTAAAAGCTATATTATAAAGTATTATAAAGGGATCTTATAGGAAAGATGTAGAGCAACTTTTTACATTGGTAGACAAGACAACGGGGAAAGGTTTTAAAGTAAAAGAGGGGAGAATTAGATTGGATGTTAGGAAGAATTTTTTTTTTTTTACTGAAAGGATGGTGAGGCACTAGCATAGGTTGCCTAGAGAGGTTTAGGAATGGTCCCCATTCCTGGAATTTCAAGGCCAGGTTGGACAGGTTGATCTAATAGCAGATGGCAAGGGGTGTGAAATAAATTATTTTTAGTCTCACTTTGATGCCTTAGGAAGGCTGACTTGAAACAGAGACTGGACAGAGCTAGA
This sequence comes from Pycnonotus jocosus, assembly GCA_013400435.1. Taxonomy (NCBI): domain Eukaryota; kingdom Metazoa; phylum Chordata; class Aves; order Passeriformes; family Pycnonotidae; genus Pycnonotus; species Pycnonotus jocosus. Next base: position 2,181 of record VWYP01012343.1, read on the forward strand.
GAATAAAGTAGGTATTTATTGAAAGGCCTTTAGGCTACACCTTGGGCAGGACAAGAGCCTGACCAGGGCTACACCCAAGATGGACTAAAAAAGGGTCACAAAAAATGAACTACTGGTCATGAGGTCTCACACTTTTATAAGTTTTGGTCCATTTGCATATTGTTGCACAATTGTCCAACCACAGCCTCGGGTCATGAGGTCTCATCCTTCTTGTTTCTCTCTTCAGTCCACAGTTTGTGCTTTTGGGCCTGAAAATTGTATTTGTTTTCCTTGGTTATCAGCAGGAGAAGTATTTGTTTTGTCTATCTATTCTGTGAAGAGAGCTTACTGGCACTTGATATGAGGCTCAGAACTACACCCCTAGGCAGCACAGAATCTGAAAAACATGAAGGTTTTTAAGCTAAAACTTAAGGTATCACCTTCCAACACAAAACATTTTGTGACTGTATGATGCTATGAGTCTGTGAATAGTTTTAAAAGAGAATGGGAAAGAAAGAGATTTGATATTTATTTATAAAAGAAAAGAGATTTTGTGTTTGAATGATCAAATCAAACATTTGAAAATATTTTAAAGTCCACTATACCTATTTATATATTTATTTTAATTGTTCTTTAGAATAAGATGATACAGTCAAATTTTAACTGAGTTAGCAGATTGCTTTCCATTTCCATCAAGAGAAAACCCACAATTCCACATTCCATTCAATTAAACATTATCTGCTTGCAGATATGATATCTGTTAAGATTAGGATCTGGGTGTCTGTTTGAAACTGAAAGATTTATATTGGAAGGAATAAAGGAGACTGTTAGAGAGCAGAGAACATCATAAGCTATTTTTCATTCCTGGCAGACTTACATGACCAAATAATTTGGGTGGAGGGTTGGGGTGTTTGTTTGTTTGTTTGTTTGTTTCTGTCAGTTTTTGTTTGGTATTAGTTTTGTTTTGGGGGGGTTGTTTGGGTTGGGGGTTTTTTGTTGTTTTTGTTTGTTTGTTTGTTTGTTTGTTTTTGTTTGTTTTATACATATATATGTATATATTTATCACAAGAGTGGCAACACTCCTGTGAGAGTATTTACCATTTCAGGGCTGCATAAATTACAGTTTCCTCAGCAAGGTCTACTCTTGGCCTCATTTAGTTTTCACAAACTGAAGCTTGGCAGGATACTAGCACATCGTCTTTATTCGATAGACAAAGGCAGGCTTTTTGAGCACGGTGTAGGATGAAAAGCATGATCACTTAGCCTGACGCTGCTTACACTCGCTCATTCTGCTTGCAACAATAGAGCAGATTTGCCCTCTTGAATAGAAACAGCTTAAACAAGTTCTTCACCCTATTTCAGTTTCAGTTATCCAACACAGTCTAAGGTTAAAGCTGTGTTTTGGCATTATTATATTGACACTAAGGGGTTTTTTGCTGTCTACAAAAATATGCATGAAAATTATAGTAACTATTCACACTTTCAAGTACTCATACCTAAACATTTTGAAAAATCACTACAAAATTATTATTGCTCTATAATACTGTTGGTACTCTGAATCTTTTAAGTCAGTCAGAAAATAATTAAAAAGTAATTTCTTCACGGTATGTCATCCATGGTTTATTTAATTCTGAGGGCATCCTTTGGCATCTCTATGCCTACTGGGATTCTGAAATCTTCTGTAAGATCGTTTCACTACAAAAAAGAATCATTTGGATACAACCAGCCTTCCACCAAGCTGACAGCAGACTTTTAGTCAGTCACAACTCTCTCTACATCTATCTCCAACCTTTTCAGAAGAGAAAATTTAACTCTTTAATGGGTTGAGTGAGAACAATTACTATTTTGAGGCTCTGTATAATATAGTCAGCTCTTTTCCTTAGGAGGAGGGGTACATGTGATTACCATATGTCACCCCAGAGTGCTGGTCTGGAAGGGCTGACCTTGTGCCACTTTGCGATTCCACGAGCAGAGCCCTGACAGGACACTTACCCATCACCATTAATAATCTGAGAAAGCCTGGCTCCTGGATAAAGAGCAAGATTAAAGATGGCTACAGTGTTTCTCATGAGTTATTAGTTGTTAGCCTGATGTAAACATGACTAATGGATAATGGAATTAGCTTGGCTGAGCAGAAATCACCTGGAGGATCTAAACACTTTCTCTTCCACCCTAAAATATTTCGTACATGAAGAAAAAGGCTAAGGAAAGGATTGAATGTCATTTTAACAGCCTGGGTGGGTTATGATATTGCTTGAAACAGAATCCTCTCAAGGAGGCAGATGTGCTTTTTGCCTTTGCACAGACAGTTTGAAGTTTGAAAGAAAATAAAATTAATGTGGGGAATGAAACAAACAGAGAGAAAATGTTTATTTTGCTGTTTTTTCTGCTTTTTCTTGTTTTTTTTTTTGGGAGGGGGGTTGTTTTTTGGGAGTTTGGGTTTTTTTGGTAACAGCATTTAACTTTATAAATAGCAACAGACTTGACATTTCATTGTTAAGCAAGCCCAAAGCAAACTGAATTTGGGATGCAGGAAAGTTTGCTGCAAGAGTTGACAAGTCATTTTCTCCTAATCAGTGATCAGACCTTAAAAACAATAAAAAGGATAAAAGATTCTGTATTTCAAATACACAGATAGACACCTAGACAAGCACCAAAGACAAACAAGGCATTGTTGCAGATTTTTATCAATGTAACTGACACAAAAATCTGCTTAGACTTATTAAAGAGCCTAGAAGCACAGCTGAAAAGTGTAGCATTCACTCAGCCTGCAACACCCTTATCCTGCCTGAAAAAAAAAAAAAAAGAAAACAACCAAAAACCCCCAAACAAACAAAAACCCAAACAAAAACAAACAGACAAACAAACAAAAAACAGGAATAGAAAAGGGCAAACATCATGAAAAAGAACAGAGAGGACTGGGTGCCAGTTAAAAATCTAATTTTTTTTGTATCCATGTAAGGCATGAAATCAGCAACTTGTCAGTTTATAATTAATTTCTCTGAGTCTTCTGGCTCCCTTTTATTTTGCTAAAGCTTATCAGGAAAAAGGCAAGAGAAAAGAGGAGAAAAAATTGCGAAAATAATGCCTGAAAAAGTTCAACAAATAATTTTCCACTTTTCTTTCCACTTTTGTGGAATGCATTTTAGAGCAATGATATGGATGGCAAAACAAACCTTTGTGCTCACAGGACCTGCAGGCATTTTAAAATGGCATTTCAGAAGAAGAAAATACAGCTTGTAGGGAAGATTAAAAAAAAAAAATAAGAATACATCAGTTCCACCTGAAATGAACTCAAGTCTCTAACGTCCTGAAAAACTGATACTTGACTTTCTTCATTCTTATACTACAAAGATTGAAAAAAAAACATTATGCACACTCAATGGTGCAAATTTCAGTAATTTTATCAAGAATCTGGGGAAAATTTACTTCTAGGATACGTTGCAGTTGCAGTTCTGGGAGTGCTTCTTACAAAGCCTAAATTTCCTGTGACTCTTTTCTTCTGTTTCTGGTCACTGTAGATAACATATTTTCGGGCAGTCAGTGTTTCTTCTATTCAGAACAGCTGCAAAGCACAGTGGGATGTGAGCACACATTGCCCTGGGTAAACAGCATGATATTCTTTTGGTCATTATGGACCATTTTTCCTAGTGGTGCTTTTGGTTCTGCTCATTTGTCTGTTCAAAAGCATGTGTTCGCTCACATCACAAAATTATTTTTCAGCTCAAAAGCTGAAACACTGGAAACCATATTTTCTGAGCTTTAGAGTCAACCAGGGAAAACACAAGAAAAAAAGAGGGAAGGGAAGAAGGTAGTGAGAAAAGGTAAAAATGTTCTTCTTCTAAAAAACCTTGTCAATAATAAGATAACTAAAACTTAATTTTTTGACCTTCATACTATGACCTTCTGCATCCACTACAAGTATAATAAAGGAGATTTTTTTCTGCTACCTGTTTACAATTGAGGAAACAAAACTTGATAACACTCCATTCAGTTTTGCATTGGAAGGAGATGTATGCAATGCTTTTCAATGTTTCACACGTTGGGTTTGCTAACCTTTCTTTTCTATGTAGTGTAATGTCCTTCCATGCATCTCCTCAAAATGTTGTTCTTCAAAAACAGGACAACAACATTTGTCATATAATTTTTATTCCATCATAAAGGAAACATTCTGTATCCCCTGCATATAACACACTTAGCATGCACCTTCAGAAAACACTGACACAAGTGAAATTCTACTTTAAGATTTACAGCTGTAATGTTAATATATATCTTCCTACCATTTTCCTTAACTTTAATCCTGAATGTTAAAAAAAAAAAAAAACAACAAGCAAACCAACCAAACAACTGGCACAGTTCTTACATCCTTATTGCAAGAAAACCAAGAAAAATATACATTATCATGCAATAAAAATTGGGGTTTAATTCCTTTCCATTTTGTTTCAGGAAAAAAAAACCAACAAACAAACCTCACCAAAAAAATCCCTACTTTTGTGGAACTAAGAAATAATAAAGAGTTTATAATGTAGCAGCATGGTTATTTATAGCCCAATTTAATGGTGTTGAACAAAAAGTAAGTAAAATCTTTTTAAACATTAAAGAAAAAAATTATTTATTACATAAAATTTTGCTTTCATAATTTTCTAAAGACCAAAAAAGTTAAATAGTGATACAAGTATCATGAATAGTGTATATAGTAGGACTGTTCATTTATACATCCATATATATCATATAAATAAATGCTTCAGAGTGTAGCACATGACTTTCTAGGCATTAATGAATAAAACATCTTGATAGATCCTTAAAGAATACGAATACCAGCAACTGTATTTCATAAGGAGGGAATTGAATATACAGAAAAAAGATCTGAAGAAATCCACTGAGGCAAACAGAGCTAGGATTTGGACTAAATCCAGCCATGTGTCTTCAACATTGGCTTAGTCCTTCTTGGCTATAAGTGATAGATTGAAATGACAAATTGTTCTTATGTAAAAGGTTATGCCACTTTAAAAAACTGCATTCTGAGAATACAAAATTAATTTAATAGGTTTCTGTGTTACTTAAAAGCCACATGACCTGGCACAGCAAGTGCTTTCTTTGGCTTTCAAGATTACTCTTTTAAGAGTGGCTTGTCAATGCCTTCTTGTTGCAGTAAGTCACATGCACAGAGCATGCAACATGCACTTGGTTTTACAATCCATCACACATGTAAACTTGAAATGCCCACAGTTAATCAAAAAGAGAGCATCCAAAACACAATCAGTTTCAGTGTGCTCCATGAGAGCACAAACCAGAGAGTTTTTGATAAAGGAAAGCCATCTAGGAAAAAAAGAAAAAAGAAAAAAAAAAAAAGAAAAGAAAAAAAGAAAATGAAAAAAAAGAGGAATGAAAAAAGAAAGACTATACTTCATTGCAATTTTTTCAGGTTAATTTCAGTCTTTGGAAAATGTACACCAATTTATTTGCTGAGTTATAATTTGTGGCTGATCTAAATTGTGTAGTGCTCAGAGGGTAGTTATTCTGTGTAAAAAAGAATAAGAAACTTGATTACTCAAGTGTACTGTGTCACGAATACTATTGATCTCTTCTCTCTCCTACAGAGAGTGGTGAATATTCTCTGTAAAATCTTTGTTTATAACAATTACATCTTAATAGCACTGCATGCAATTTTCTGCTTTTGCTTAATATATGCTGCTCTTTTGCTCTACAGGACCTTGCTGAAATGTACAGCTACTTTCAAGATAATCATATTTTTTAGTGTTACTTATCCATGATAAGAAGCATCACATTTGAATTTGTCTTCTACACATTGACCAAAATTTGGTTTTCTTATTCAATTCACAAACAATCTACACTTACGCTTAAGCTGACCTTATACTCTACATATTCTAACTACCAACAACATGATAATGACTAGGACATATATGCAGCTAAAAGAAAAAAAAAAAGAAAAAAAAAAAAGATTTCTAGACACCAAAGTAGGTTTCTTTGTTTTCACACCTTCACACCTGTTTTTCTGCTCTTTATGGTGCCTCAACTATGGAGATGAAATGAAGACTCACATTTTTGGATGCCCCGAACCCTGCTGCAGATATAATGTCTAGGTTTCTCCTGTTCTTACATTCGTAATATCTAAGTGACAATCTGTTGTCAACACATCTAAAAATCACCTTAACTGAATCCAAGTTAAAGTAAAATGCATATTTCCCCCCTATTCCTTTTTTTCCTCTCTCTTCAACTATAATACTTTTAATGTGCTCACAAAGAGAAATTTGATCTATTTAGCTAAGGTTAAACAAGAATTTTCTTTTGTCTCCTCTCGAAACCAGATATAGCTGGTATATTCTTGCAGGCAAGATGGCAAAAGCATTTACAATCTTTTCCTTACTTTATACCCAAGACAGTACTGTCACAGAGAACCTCTGCTTTATTGCCACCACCAGAAAATCATTACGTTTTGGCAAAAGGTTACATTCCTGTAGCCATGTCCTCCCATCAAACCTCCCAATGCCCCCAGGCAGCATCAGACTTTCTCTTGGAAAATTACTGTATTGAGTACATGCAGGGAAAATTAGCTGACTCTGCTTTTTGTGTAAAATGAGTACTTTTCTTCTTCCTTAGATATGTGTGTTATATCCTGTGCTTGACTGACCAATGAACATTATTTTACTCAGTCAGAGAGAACAGCCATCTCCTCTCTTCCTTTGGTGAACCACTTATACATTTTATTGTGATATGCAATCAATAAACACTCCTAATTTTGTATTTTATCCTCTATATTAAAAACACATAACTGACAAATGTTTCGATGGCGTACAGATATGTAGCTCATTACTATTATCAAGATAAAACATGGTGGTAATTAGTCATGCTCTGGTGAGTGATCTTCAGTGTCTTTTTCTAAGCCATTGTCAACATCTTCTCATGACTAAAACTTTACAAAACCTGTACAATGATAAGCAGACCAGGATCTTTTGCCTCCATTTGTGCATGCTACTGATCACTGTCGCTTTATTTTTTGTGTGAATTATGCTGATTATTGACTCCCACAGAAGCCTATTGACAATTTGTAATCTTTTATACGAGATCTTCAATACTTCACTGCATCAAATCTTAAACTGAAGTGTCAAAATAGTTTTTCCATCCCTATATTAGTAAAAGGAAAATATCATAGCAACAGTGGAGTGTGTGCTGGTTTCAGCTGGCTAAGGTAATTTTTCTCCATAGTAGCTACTATGGGACTGTGGTTTGGATTTGTGCTGGAAACAGTGCTGATAACTCAGAAATGTCTTGGTTGCTGCTGATCAGTACTCAGAGTCAAGGCCTTTTCTACTTCTCACACCACCACAACAGCAAATAGGTGGGGGTGCACAAGAATTTGAGAGTGGAAATAGCCAGGACAGCTGATTCCAACTGACCAAAAAGGTATTCCAGACCATATGGCATCATAATCAGAAATAATGTAAGGGGAAGTTTGGCCATTGGGCTGTTGCTCAGGGACTGGGTGAGCATTGGTCTGCTGGTGGTGAGAAACTCTTTTCATTTTCATCAACTTTCTTTCTTGGGTTTTATTTGCCTTTTGTTATTACTTTTTTTTTTTCATTGAAATTAAAGTTATTGTTGTTGTTATTATTATTATTTCAATTAATAAGTTGTTCAAATCTAAACCCATAAGTTTCTTGCATTTACCCTTCCAATTCTCCTCTCCCCCTCCTGCTGTGGGGAGTGTGAGCAAGTAGCTCTGTGGTGCTTGGTTGCTGCCTGGAGTTCAACCAACACAGAGAGTGAGTAATTTTTTTGAGATGAAGGTGGTGGTTAATTTTGAGCATTAATTTCCTGTCTTCTTTGCATCAGCCTTTCAAAGCACTCAGATTTTTATAATGTGTTGTTATCTAACTGGGCATGCCCAGAACAGATGTTAAATTAAGGTCATATTATATTAAATATTATAATAAATTATAACCAGTTAGTGCTTTTTTTCTTCTTTTTAAATTAGGAGTCAGCTAGCAACTCATTTTCCATTACTAGCAGAAGACAGAGCCCAACAAATGCAGTACATCTTTCCTCATACTGTTCATGCTGTCCTAGAATGTGATTATTTCAGATTTATTGGCAATCCGTTATTTTGCTAATTCATTATATGACAGTGCAGGACAGCAGCTGAAAACTCAGCAAGGCTCTTTTTCCTTGCAGGTTGCCAGATTTCTTTTTACACTTCTTTGATTCTCTGCTTGTGGGTAAGGTAAAGAAAAGCCTGTACCTTGTCTTTTTATGACATTTCATTACAGAGTGATTCTTCTGTACCATGAATGGAAGTGAAAAGGTTTCCAGCAAGTTGGCAAGGAATATTTTTTACAAATTTAAGACAGTCACTGTTCCTTTGGAAAGAAGGAGCGTTACAATGAGAGGCATTATTTGATTTACTAACCACCACTTTAGGCTCTGTAATCTACAGCTTGCACTGCTGGCCCATGCAATGGGCTTTCACAGCATGTTCTATTTCTTTGTGCAGCTGAGGTTCATGTAAATAGGTCAAAGTTTTTTTTCCCAAAGTCAGGTAACCTTCATGCTCTGTTAGAAAATATGTTTTTCTGCAATGGCACAGAGTCACAAGTCCACTGCCTTTGTTTAAAATCTTAGTTTGTAGTAACAGTGTAATAGAGTAACTTGAAAGGGAATGTATATCAATTCCCAGGCTTTAATGACTTAACTACAGCCTGCAATGTCTCGTGCCCAGTTGCTGCTGGACTACACTGTACTGAATGACAGGTCTGTAATCAATCTCCTGTCTTTCCTCCACCAACATCTAAAAAGTTGTAAAGAGTGGTCTCTATGATTTATGCAAAATCTCACAATCTGGAAGATCTTTTCATCAAGCTACTAATGGAAAGATCAATAACAGTTAATTTCAGCAATCCTTAATATCCATTTATAAAATTATATTTCTATACATTCTCATGATCATTGCTGAAACACATTTCTTATTTTGAAAATGTTTCTTTTCAGCTTTTGCTCACATTTTAGTTATCAAAGCAGAGGTTTTCTTCTATGCTGTTACTGCCAAATACCAGGCAAAATATGTGTACCAATATCCTAGTTGGAAGAATTAGTAGACACATTTGGAGGTTTGCTTCTTATAAAAGTATTTCAGGGCTTCACCTCTCTAATAGAAACTCCTTCATTTTCTCAGAATACTGGAAGTTACTTTTGATGTCTCTTCCAGAGTAAAAAAGGAGGGGGGGTGGGGAGGGAGGGATTTTCCTTGTATTTGCCAAACCATGGGTGTGTTGTACCCATATACTGCTAAAGCACGTATTTCCAAAATGGACAAGACGGACTTCTATATCCTTACATACATTTTTACATTTGCTTTGTTTGCTCTTCTCCTTATTACTTTCTCCTCTATTCTCCCTAGTTATTATTTTCCTTGTTATTATTTTTGCTTTTTGTGTTTCTTATGGCATAAATTTTTATCTCTTCCCAGTGCTGCTCAGAATCTCTAGTCATTTTCCTTAATTTGTTTCTTTCCCTCAAATTAAATGTTCAATATGCCAACACGTCCAATATGTCTAATGTCGCACATCCATGGAAGTGTTCAAGATCAGATCAATGGGGCTCTGAACAACCTGGTCTGGTAAAAGATGTGCTTGTGCACAGCAAGAGATTTGGAACAAGATGATCTTCCAGATCCCTTCTAACCCAAGCTATTCTATGATTCTATGATATCAAAATAGTCTTTTTTCCCAGAAGATAAATGCCAAAGGCAGCCCAAAGAGTAATCAGATATTATTTTTTTGTTTTAATAAAAGCATTGTAGAAGTGTTTCTCCTAGAATTTCATTCTTAGTAAGAAAAGATCCTCCTTATTCCCATTCCTTTAATTATTTGTCTCTCTGTGTATGGAAAGAATTCAATCATAATTTTGGTTTGGGGGTACAGGTAATTTGGTGGTTGATTTAGTTTGTTGGGGTTTGTACTTACTACATGTCATCTGCTCATATTAAAAAAAAAAAAAGTATGGAATTTCAATTTTCCCAAGGAAAAGGGGAACCTATTAGTAACAGGAGTTTTAGGTAGGGTTGAAGTATTTCTCTGACTCTGAAGTACCTGAAATCTCCTAAAATGTAATAGGAACAGTGTCTTGACAAGACCAGATCTCTTACTAAAACAGTGTTACAAGCTGTCACACTTTCTCCACTTTATTAACCTACACATGTAGTTCAAATACTTAAATAATAAGGGTAAAATTACCACTACATATGATTATTTTACCTTATTGCTCCCTTGTCACCTGTTTGGTAACTATTTCATTGTTTCTGATGTAGAAGTGCCCAGGCTGAAATTAATAAGTGCTTTCCCTATGTAGATAATCTATTCCTTTTTAGTTGTAATATTCATCATGAGTTGCAGCTCAACAGAACTTGTATCTTGTCAAAGTATTCCCCCTTTTCCAGACCCTAGACATGATTAACCTTTGCACAGCAGCAAGCTATTACACTGCCTACTTTGTTTTCCAGACAAGCTTGCATTTACTCGTGTCTGTAGACTAAATGCTAGAGATTTATTATTTCCAATTCTGAACTATGTTCATAGTTATGTCTAGTATATCTTGTCTCAGCTTGTTGATAGTTTCCTGATTTCTGTTTGCTGGTTTCTGTCTCAGAATTTTTCACCTTTTTAAAAAAATATAACAAATGTTTTGTCCAGGGGCATATAGCGAGACTATATGCAAAACACTTTTAAGAATGATCAAGGAACAAGGGATAGAAATATTTTCAAGTCCAAGCAGAGCATTCTGGAACATGTATTTAATAAGTTTAGATAGTATCTCAAAGATCCCGGCTTATTTTTGTTGTATCTCTTCCACACAGTTATTAAATTGTCATTAATCCATCCCAGCCCCTTGGGCCTTGAAGTCATATATTTAAGAACAGAATCAACACCAAAATTTTTTTCAAGTTCTACATTAGATCTGATCACATCAGTTTGACTCAAGGACACTCAAAAGCAACTTCATTTAAGAGTCATCTTCTGCCTCAGAGAAGGTCAGGCTGTTAGTGTTTTTAGCTACATTTAGCATAGAGATGCAACAGTAACACACATTCAAAGAATTTATCATAAATAGTTTCTACTTTTCATTCTATTTCAAATTTCTATTTAAAATTACAAGTCCAAAGTCAGATACAAATGGAGCAGAACACAGATTTCCACATGCTCACATTTTATTTAATTTCTCTGTGGTAGGAATCTGTGGGTTTTAAGCAGTCAATATCACAACATGACATCTCTCTCAAATACTATTCTTTCACAATATCATACATATTGAAAAGTGACCTAGTTTTGTATCAGTCCATAAAGTTACAGATCATAAATCAGATGATTTATGACTAGCTAGACTATGCCTGAAAATGTTTATGAATACATGTTGATAAGAAGGTTGTTTGGTTGTTTTGTTTTGTTTTGTTTTGTTTTTTGTTTTAACAAAATGCTGTAACTCTGGGTTTAATTACATGTGAATTCTATAAGAAGTTTCAAATTTCAGTCTGAGGTATGTGATTTCTTTGATATACACTACTGAATTATACAATCATGAGATGAATTATTCTTTCAGTGTTTTGTTTGTTTGTTTTAAGTTTTCTAATGTTTTCTTCATCATCCCTGTTGGATTCAGCTGAAAAATGTCTTGTATACAAGCCTTTATATGGTTTGGGAAACCACATAGCCTCTTATGCTAATATTCAAAGAAATAATTCTTGATCTTTTACTTGATGAAAAAAACCAACTTCATAAGAAAAAAAAAAATCAATCAGGTTGACACATCCTTCATATGATGGATATGCAGATGATGTATCTGCTTACATGACTGGATGCCCAAAAATTGAAGAAAATGACACAGTGCAAGTAAATCTATGCAATGCCACTTAGCAAGCAAATCTGAACCTGCCACATGACAGACTTGATGCTGCCATAGGAGAAGCAAGAAACAAAGGAGAATAAAGAAGAAAGGGCCATAAGGAACAGAACACCATGACAAAGCACTCAACACTGCTCATGTCTAAGGGGCCACTGAGCAAGGAGGGCCATAGACAACACCTTTTGGATGTGTCTGTCCATACAGTGGGTATTATTGCTTTGCTTTATAAACTTTTTAACCTGTATTTATATGTATGAGATTTCCTATTATATACAATAATGTAGAGAAACGCTATTGAGATGAGATGAGCATAAAGCCCAAACACCTCAAAATCCATTGGTTGAAATAAAATAAATATTATGTTATGACTTACATTTTGTACAGCATGTTAAAAATAAGGACATTAAAATATGGATGTGGATGTGAGTGCTAATGTGAAAAGTTGTTACAAAGTCGACTATATGTTTTTATGGAGATATTAATTAAATTTTGAAGGTCAAATAATTGTTAAACAAAACAATTGGGGGCTGTAGGCTACAAATTCTAAGTTGGGCCCACACAAAGAGAAAGCTTTGCAAACAACCAGGATACAACTTCAGCTCAGTTTTCACTATTATCTCTCATGCTCAAAAGAGAATATAAGTTTTATTCTAACAGATAACCGCTTTTGAAAGCAGTGCTAAATAAAAGCTACATGCACATGCAGCATGGTTGTCCTATCAAGACACAAAAGATAAAGCTGTAGCTGATATCAACTAAGTAGATAGCTAATTTCTAGTTAATTAGATATGCAGCAACTAGCTAATACAGTGTGTAAAACTCTTACCCTCTCTGAACTGCACACCTCCTTAATACTCAAATTTTCTTCCTAAGTGAATGCAACAAAAAAGAGACATTGAAAAGGGATGAGAAGGACAGAAGCAGAGCTTATTTGATTTAATCTAAAAATGAGCAGCACTTCATTTAGTCCCCATTACATTTCCAGTGCTCTTAATCAGCCTTCAAAGTGCTCTGCATCTCCAGACTGCTACACTTTGGATCCTGGCTGTGTGATGGAAACTGAGCTGAGATGATTAAAAAAAAAAAAAAAAAAATCAATGTTTGTGCATCTACCTTTATATTACAAGATTTTATAAAACCAGCAGTAAAATAGAAATCACCACCTTCCAGGATGTTTTGCTTACTCAGTTGTAATTGCCAGAATGTCTTATTTGACTTTTCTCAGAAGGAAATACTGGTGGCATCTGATGTTCTCTCATACTCTCGGCTGATAAATTAAATAGACCATAGCAAAAAAAAAAAATTATGAGACTGGATATTTTAGTGATTAGAAGGGACTCATAATTTATATACAATTTGTTTCACCTCTTCTATAAGAAGCTTCAAATATTTACTTTCAGCTCTTGAAATGCAGTATGTTTCCATCAACCTCACTGCATTTTGGAGGGTCAGAAGGTAGGGGGCACATTCAGAGGACTTCAAAAATCCTGAATCTCCTCCACTTTAACTGTTCTGTTTCACATATATGGGATGCTTTATTTTGCAACACTTTCTGTTTCACCAAAATCACAATCTAAACATCATTTTGAAGACTGCACATATATTTAATTGTGTATACATATATGACTCATGTATCTTTATATTTTAGAAATAGTTTGAGAATAATGAGAATCAAATGCACCTAACATATATAGTCTAATGGTTAACTTCACTCAGGTGAGACCTCTAACTTCAAAAGAAGTAGTGAAAATGTCCTGGAAGAGTTGAATTGTTGACAACAGTGGCTTTAATTAGGCTTCACTTTGTCATCACTACTGCTCTTTCTGTCTGTACATAGCTCTCTCTCAGAAGAACTGTAAAGAACTGTCTAGGCAGTCTTAAAAGTGAAAGTCAACTGTCATTCATTCTTCCCAGAGCCATGGATCGCTGCGTTGCATCTAACACTTATTCCTGTATTGAGGTTGTCATTATTGACATAAATAGTGCTGATGACTTTTTCTTTCATAAGAAAATGCTGCTCTGGTGGAACGCCCACTCTTCAACACATAAATGAAACTTCTGAGAAAGTGCAAAGAACCCTTTATCAGAGACAGAAAACACACAGAATAGTTCATACAGCACTAACCAATGGAGCAAAATGGAAATTAGTATTAAAAATTCAAATTACTCCTGTTAGCATCAATAAAAAATATTTAAACTCATCAGACTGCCTATTCCCCTTCAAATCATACATACTACAACAGTCTCGTCCTGAAAAAGTGAAGCACAAAAGCATTTGGATAATTTCTGGTGGTTTTTTCTGCTCTATGTCTTTTTCTGTCCTATGATTTTTACAGCTGATTTTCTTTGTACATTTTTGTATCAAACAAATCTCAGTCTCCTCTGTAGTTATGTCTCATAACCATTGCTAACTTGGTATTTTCATGATATTTTAACTTTTAAGTTTAATTTTATTGTGTACATTGATTTTAACTTTTAAGTTTAATTTTATTGTGTACATTGAAGTAGCTCAACACCATTATCTAAGGCTCATCAGTTAAAAAAGCTCAGGAAACTAGGATTTATTTATCTTTTTCTATTATCAGTGAATGTACCATTGGGATTCCCTACCTTCCCTTGTTACTAAGTTTTGTTGATGAAACAGACTTTGCCTTAACTGAAAGATTGTGCTGCTTTTTCAGCTGCTTCACTACTAAACAAAATAAAAATCTTCTGTCTTAAACTTCTGACATATAAATGAATTAAAAAATAAAACCACATAACAACAAAAATCTTTTCTAGGGATTAAATTTGTGCTCTTGTATTATACAATCATTTTACTGCATGAATGCTGGAACAGATTAATTTGAAATCCTGCTTGAGCATTTGAAGTTGAAAACAGAGCAATAAGTCATTGAAAATTTAATTTCCCTTAGATTTGCAGTGAAAGCTCAGCTTTGATCTATGGCATCTCTGTCCCAAGAAACTGGCCATTCTTAATGTTATCAGTCTTCAGACACACACTTCCATCACTGAAATATAAAGTAAAACAGATATTTGGAACACTGCTGGAGGACTACAGTAATGAATTAACAAAGTGAAAGTGACAGAGAAAGGTTTGTAGAATGTAGTTATGATGAACAGACATCAATCAGAATGCCAATCCTCTGATTCAGCTATGTGCTTCTGTGTCAGCCCCTACTTCAAGCACAGGAGCAGTCCCACTGATCTGAGGCAGCCCCAGACCTAGCACAGAGGGGTGCACTCGAGGAACAGGATGATGCTCCAAAAGCACAAACCTGCCACAGATCTGCTCCCATCAGGAACAAGTCAGACTCATGTGATGGCAGGAGCAGCAGCTGATGACAAAGGCACAGCAGGCCTGGAGAGTGGGGGCTCTCAGACACTCTCAAACCAGAGAAACATCCTGTGGAGCCATATGGCCACCCTCCTACTCAAATCTCTCTGGGTTTTGTTTATTGTTTTGATAGATATTACTGCTGCTGTTGCTTGTGGCCCTATAAACAGTGGTCCTAAGTGAGACCTTTGAGCACTCCTGGACCACAGTGGGCTGTGACCAGCAATCTCCCTCTGAGCAGGATGCCTCTCAGCATCAGCCAAGTCTCAAGGTTGCTGCACCTGGAGCATCACTCAACAATGCTGACAGAGCCTGGGTTGATACCTCCCACTCCTCAAGACTCAACCCGTTGACCACTGAGCACATGCAAAGGCATCCAACACGAGTACTTCACTGNTCAAGGTTGCTGCACCTGGAGCATCACTCAACAATGCTGACAGAGCCTGGGTTGATACCTCCCACTCCTCAAGACTCAACCCGTTGACCACTGAGCACATGCAAAGGCATCCAACACGAGTACTTCACTGGATTCAATAGGAATTTTTCACAGGTATATGCCTTATACATCCTCCTTTAGTTCTGTGTGTGCATGAGTGTGAATATGACATGGCAAATGAACTGGGAATGTTGCTCTCTTAGATTCTTAAATATATTAGATTCATAAGTAAGTAAGTAACTCACTAGAAGTGAGTTATTATTATGCTATAGAAATTTGATGGAATTTTTGGTTAAATTGTTTAAATTAGGCTATCAATTAAGTGCTGTAAAGTTTATGTGTTCTTAAAACCTCCAGGCCTGAATCATTTGTCAAGGCTGGGGCTAAATTTGGCAAGGGGAACCACTCTCAACATAATGACTCAACAGGAGAATTTTCCTTATTCTTTTTTATCATTATAATTTCTTATTCATACCCTTTTTCCATCCCAAGCCTCCACATAGATTATTTTTGGTTGATTTTACTCAGATTTTTCTCTGTGTGCTTTAACAATCTAGTAAGTAGTAGAGTGAACCTTGCCAACAAATTTTGTCACGCTTTCACTTTAGCACTAAACCTACTTTTGCCACTATCCTTGAGTGACCTAAACCAGTCACTCATGGCACATCACTTCAAATAAGTCATTAAATCTATAAAATCAGACAGTAACAAGAATTTTTAAAAAAGGAATTGTGAGGTTTTTTTCATTTTCTAAGAAACCAAAACAATCCAAGTCAATAGCTGATGAAAAGTGAAAATATTTCTCTCTTTCTGGAACCAGGGAAAAGAAAATTCCCACATAAGTAGAATTTTTCAGGCACTGGTTCCATGATTTTTCTGATCATCCATCAAGGTAAGTTGAAGCTGGAATTTAGCTACTTGAACCAAAGAGTCAATTATGAATCTGTGAAGTCACCCATGATGTTATTGTGAAGATTCTATATTATATCTTTCAGAAATTCGTGTTCATAATAACTTAACACAGTTTTGAACTTTGAGTAAAGATTTCACATTCCATTTAAAGCTTCACAAAACATTCCAGTTCACAAAAGTTGTCTTGTCCACCTTTTTCAAATGACACATTAAGGAACAAAATTATTGACTACCTCATTTACAAATACTTAAGTGTCAAAATGTAGGCAGTCCAAATTGTATTATTTAAAAAGAACTGTGTATGACAAATGACATCCTTACAATAAAGGACCTTTCAGCTTAAAGAGAAGAAAGATATATTGGCTTCTATACTGTGTGCCAATCACAAATTGAATTATTCTGTTCAGTGGTACCTTTGTGTTTTTGGGGTTTTTTTAATATAAGGAATGGAGGGAATAATACTGAATGAAAAATAACCTTAACATTTAAAAAGCTCATCCTATTACCATCAGTGAAGCAGCAGGAAATTCAGCTGCTAATGAACACCTCTAACCTTAACCACATCTATGAAAAAAAAACTTGCTTTGCCTAAGCATAACTGAGAGGAAAAAGCAGGGTTACAGTGTATGAAAAATGAGCTCTTCAGAAGTACTATAAAATGATCTAATTCCACAAAAGAAGTTTGCATGAGCGCATTTTTTTTGTACTACCTGTACAAAAATGTAGTAAGAAGACTGAAGCTTATCTTCTGCTATGTGACCAGAAGGAATTTATGGGTTGGATTACAAAATGGTAATTATAGCATTAGTGTAAGATTAGAAAAATTATAAAATTTCCATTTAAACTAAACCATTACATACAATATAATCCAGAGGAAAAAGAGCTTAAAAAATACCCCAAAATTAAAAACCTCCCTCCTGACTTTCTAAAGGTCTTTCTCTCATTTAAAAATATAAGCAAATTATTAAGTCTGTCACACATCTTCACATTGATCTATATATCCACCTTCATTTTAACAAAACCAACCATACATGTTATATTCTTGATTTTTTCATATTCTTCAATGACATCTTGCATTACTATGGATGCACAAGAATGACTACAAAACATTCTGTAACTCATCTTGTTAGCAGCAGGTTCTTGAACCACCACAAATACTCAAATACGCCAGCACTGAACAGAAATAGAACCCTTATGTTCTATCTCAAAAGAAAATCAATTTACAATCTCCCACACGAGCTCCTCTTGTTCTGTTTTTGTTTGTCCTTGTTTTCTCCTAATTAAAGGAAAATTGCAAAAGCTACGTTTCTGCCACTGGTTTATTTTGGTTGATTAATGAAGCATGCATATTTGTTCTAAGAGATAAGATAAAGTGAAGAAGTTTTACTAAATTATATGAATAGTTGGATAGGAATTAATTTCTCTAGAATCTACAGCATGCTCACAGTTTTGCCTTACATAAATTCCTGGAAGACAGGTTTCCACAGTACACAGACAAACAGACAAATGTTAAAGAAGAGAATTGGAATATGAGAAAAAGAAGGTATAATGAAAAGGAAAAATAAAACCTTATGCTCATTTTGGCTTGTTTTGTTTGGGATTTTTCCTTGGTTTCAGGTATTTTTCAGCATCTGAGAAGCTTATATGTATATTTATAGCCTAACTCATCTTTAATTCTCTTCTGCCCTGTAATTCCCAGACAAAAACAGCTCTACCATATCCCTTCTGTAATCATAAGAAGAAATCTGCAGAGATTGGTTAGAAGCAACCTTCAGGAATATGATAGCAAAGAGCTGGACCTACCTAAAACCAGCCCAGATGTAGGAAGTGAGGGAATATGTTGACAGCCCATGAGGCATGCTAAATCAGAGGAAATGCTCCTGAGATGTCCCTGAGACAGAAGATGGTGTGTCCCACATGTGGGAGTTCAGCACCACAGAACACATTCACAAAGCAAGTGGAAGTACTTAGTGTTTCTTCTTCATCTTGAGTAATTCATCTTGATTTTAATTTTTATGTCTTAATTACTTTGGTAACCTCCTTCCTCTGCCGCAAAAGTCAGGGACTGGCTGACCTTGTAAAACAAACTCTGTCATTTTTTTCCTTTTCTGTACCATTCTGGTTCTTGGTAAACCTGAATTACTTCAAAGATCTCTAGTCTAAGCTCCAAATAGGTCTGACACATTTACAGGAAACACACATTACAAAACCTGCACTTTTACTCTTTTTTTTTTTTTTTTCTTAACATAGTATTCTCCAACATAGTATTCACATTCCATCAAAATAATTGATTTTCCTTTGTCTTTCCTCTGGCAGAACACACCCTAAACTTCTATAGAGAAGTAACTGCTTCATTTTCAGATCATGTATTATGGAAGCAACTATTTACTATGTTTCAAATCTTCATTATTCACCTTTTACCATACAAAGGTTTCAATTTCCATCTTTAAAATTGATAAGATCGACAGTGACTTCCTCCAGTGACCATGAAGCACTCTACAGAACAGAACTCTGCTTCAAAGCCTCCACTTCTACTCACATTATTACTTCTGTTAATTCATGGGAATTGATGTCTGTGTAGATTAATGTAAAACAAAAAATCCCAAACTCCATTATTCATGTTAATTAAGAACTCAAAATCCCAAGCCTTTCAAAATTGTCTGTATGATTCTGATGTGTAAGAAATTATATTGTTTCGTGTTACAAGATGGGCTAAGCTAAAAGAAGCAGGTAAGTGAGGTAGCATCCATTGTCTATCTTTCTGATCAGAAACACATTAAAAGCCTCCCTCCATCATCAGCAAGTTCAGGCTAAGTCCACAAAGTATGGCAATTTCCAGAGGGTAAAACCTCTTGCTAAAGGGTAAAACCTATCTAAAAGCACTTGACCTGGCTGAAGAGAGGGGGGAAGAAAAAGTGAGCACACCCTGGAAATTCTGCCATTTTGCTTCCCTCTCTCCAGTGGGAAGGTTGTCAGCATCAGCCCTGCAGACCCCATGCTCTGCTGCCACCATCCATCCGGTCCCGTTCCTCTGAGACATGGCTATGGATGTGCTGTCCAGGAGCGCCTAGTGCGGCCGAGCCCAGGAGAGCCAGAGGTGCGGAGGAGCCCCAGAGGGGCCTGAGCCCCAGTGCAGCAGAGCACTGCCAAGGCATGACACCAGATGGTGCAGCTTCCAGGGGTTTGGCCATCATTTTTTTCCATTTTCTTGGACTTGGGGACAGGGCCAGCCAGCAGCACGGGAACAGCCACCATCTTGTACTTGTCCCAGCAGCCAGACAGAACTAAGTTTATGTGGGTTTTTGTGGGAAAAGAACCTTCTCTTTATGTATACTTTTCTTAATGCTATTCCTTCTGTTGCTGTGCATTTCTTACTCCATCGCTTTTTGTTTTCAGTAAAATATTATCTCAGCCTATAGTCCCTGCCTTTGTCCCTCTTGTACTGGAAGGGTAAGGGGAAGATGGGTGACTTATTTGCAATTTAATTTCCACATGGTGTTAAATCACCACAACATCACTGAAATGACTGAGACCTTGATTGAATTTGCCTAGTGCCCAACCTGAACTGTTGCATGACTCTGATATGTGCCATAAAAGCAAACCAAGCCCAAACAGCTTCTATGGAAAGGCTTCTCTCAAAGCTCTGGGCTACACCTGACCTGCTCTGATGATTAGGTACGCAGAGAAAAGAAACAAAGAAGATGAACTCATGATGATAACAAAGAAGATTATAACAAATTTATGCCCAGTTAAGACATTTTGGAGCAGGAAGCCAGAAGGTGATAGTAACCTAGGCATCAACACCCACATGACTATAGCTATGGAGAAAGAAAAAGGAAATGGTGATGTTCACCAATGAAAACATTGCTTACTTACATCAGTCAGCTGTGTTAAAAAGCAACAAACAGCGATAACAACAGCCCTTCATGGAGGACATCCTTGCACAATGTTTCCACTCTACTTACTAATATCTTTTACATTTTATGTCACTAAGCAGTGTGGTTCTGTTCCTGTGTCTACCTCATCCATGACGATTATCTAAAATATTCAATTTTGCAATCCTCCATCATAGCCAGTGACTTATTTTTATGCTAGAATCCTAGGCTTAGGTAATCAGTAGCACACACAAAGACCCTTCAAATTGTGAAGAAAAGAGGTGCATATGGCCATTTTTTGCAGTCTTACATCAAGGAATTTACAGCCCAGAATAGATCCTGAGCTTTATGAAAGCAGCTAAAGATAAAAGCATTGCCAAAACTCTGTGATTGGTGTGTTTCAGTAATCATGAATCAATTAATTTTTACTTGGCAGTTCTTCCAGTTAAAAAATCCAAATGAGCCCTTTGCAGTGGGGCTTGTTTTAAAGCCCTTGTATGCAGAGAACAAAGTCCCCTGAGGCACCAGACCTTGCAATATGCACCTCTTCTACCCAGTGTAGCTCAGACTGTAAAGAGTGCTAATTAATCTCCTACTGTCTGATAACATATGCACAACACTATTTTTATGGTATTATACAAATATTTAAAATGTTTTGACAGAATATGTTCTGAGAACACTTAACTAAATATGAAAGGACTAAATCATGGGAATTCTTTAGATGATATTACAGCTGAAATGCTGTATGAAGCATAAGAACATGCTAAAAACACTCTTTTTATGGTAATATATAAATATTTAAACTATTTTGACAGAATATGTTCTGAGAACACTTAATTGGATATGAAAAGACTAAATCATGGGAATTTTTTAGATGACATTACAGCTGATATGCCGTATGAAGCACAAGAACATGCTAAATACAGTAAAAGGTATTTATAATTTGTAAAATTATGAAGATAGCATTAAGAGATTTAATGCTGTGGAATACTTTAATTACTGTTAATGTCTTAAACGTTATTATGAAGGACCTGTCGCCCATTATG
This sequence comes from Pycnonotus jocosus, assembly GCA_013400435.1. Classification (NCBI taxonomy): domain Eukaryota; kingdom Metazoa; phylum Chordata; class Aves; order Passeriformes; family Pycnonotidae; genus Pycnonotus; species Pycnonotus jocosus. Next base: position 23,679 of record VWYP01012343.1, read on the forward strand.
GTAAAACTATGTAAAGAAGGTGTGACCACAAAAGCCCACCCCTCACTGAATATGTCTCTGGACTGGAACTTTAGACTGTGAGTTAAACTACCTAATGGAACTTGAGATAAGATAAGGATGACACAATTGTCCATTTATCTCAGATTTAGGGAGAAATAAATAAGGCTGAAGGAGAAGAATATATCAAGAAAGAGAGTCAAACCCAGCATCACCCTGAAAATCATCTCAGGCTAGCTTTGTGGGCAGGGAGCATGGTGGGAGAGTTTTTGGATATGTGGCATAACATCTGGTGAGAGGCAGTGAACACCTGCCCTCTGTTACACAAATTGTCTCAGTTGTAACCTCCTCATCCCGGGAAGGCCACATCCATGGGATATTCCTGTGAGAGGCAGCTGAGAAGATGTCATAGTCCATCAAAGACCCCCCAAACTTTTCCCAGGACTCCCTGCTGGGGCCTTGAACCAGAGCATAACATGTGATACAAAGTGATGCTGCAGATCCACAATCTGTTGCAAGAGAAACTTTGCCCCCTGGCCCCCTGTCAGGACATTCTCCCCTGGCCTGAACCTATATTAATCCACTGAATTCTATGTTTTGCAGCACCCTCACCACCCAGAAGACTGGGAGAAGAGGATCAATGGGAGTTGTGATATTTTCTACTTAATCGGTCTCTGTCACTCTCCTTCCCACTCCCCCACACCTCTTTTATTCTGTTTCTTTATACCTCACTCTCTCCCTCATATTTATTGTTAAATAATATCCATATTTTTGACTTCAAGATATTGTCTAGTTTGCACCTTAATTTGGGCAGAGGCATGGCTCTAAAAAGTTTAATAACCCCATTGTAACAAATATACACTAATGTTTCAGTGTTTTGGGAGGATGAAATTTTTTAGCATAAATGATTTTGGTTTTTTCCTTGTTTCTGCCTGAAAACACGGGCATTTAAATCTGAATTTGCTAGTAGGCACTATAAAAAGCCAGTGGCAGGTAAAAAAAACCCCAAACAAACAAAAAAACCCAACAACAACAACAAAAAAACCCAACAACCACAAAAAAACAACCCTTGCCCCCCAACTTAGAGAGATAAGATGTATTGTTTTATTTATTTATCGCAGTAAGATACAAGAAAAGGTACAGTATTGACCTTCTCCCTTTTGATACTTCTCTAAATTATTGAAATACTTAACATTGAACATTTCATTGCTGTAGCAGAAACAAACCAAACTGAAACTGTAGTTAGCCTCAGAGGTGTGTTCTCCCATCCATGTATGCACATAGCCTCTATTAGCATTAGTGAGAACTAGCCATACATATGGATGAGAGATCAGACCCCTTAATTTGTTTAGATGAGACCAATTTTAATCAGTGTAAGCTAATGAATAATTTTGCAGCATGCTTGTGTGGATGGTGAGTCAACATGTTTTGAGGGTTTCACTTCATATTCCAGGAGTGCCTGTGTATGCTCAGAATATCTGAAGCATGAGAATGTCAGATAAGTCAGAATATTATTCTCAGGGTACTTTGTCCCAGTGAGAAGAGGAGCCACAGTGACATTGAGTGACCTCTCAAAAGCAAACCAGGACAGAGACTGTTGAATGCCAGAAGCATGATTTTGCATCAAATCCTTACCATTAAAAAACTCTTAACAGCCACTATTGAGATCTGTTATAATAAATCATTGCTCTTGATCATTAAACACAGGTCAGTAAACTTATGTTCCTAGTGAATCTTCAAAATCTGTATTACCTCCTAACCTCACAGCAACCTCATAATAAGCTCAGTAAACATGTTTATTCAAGCAAAACAAGCATCAAGAAAAAAAAAATTTAAAATGTATTACTCAAAAAAACCTGCCTAAAACACAAAATACAAGATGAGAATGAAGACCTGCTCAGAGAAAAAAATATGATATTCTGCCCTCATTTGAAAATTACTTTCAGTCTCAAAAACAAAAAGCAACTTTTATGTTAAATACACTATATTTCTACTGCTTCATCTTTTACTGGTAACAATTTTCCTAACTCTCATTCATGCCACTTTGTGGAAAATTGTTTTTGGAGACACAGAACTGGGAAGACATTGTCTGTTTCATGAAAAAAATGCACAGACAGATAAATATAGTAAATTCCACCCCCCCCCCCAAGAGAAAATACAAGATATGTCCCTAAATTGAAGATGTATACATGTGGGTAGAGGACAAGAAACTGCACCTGTATAAATGTACCTATAAAAGAGACCACTAGTGCATATGGATTTGGAAGATGATGGTCCGTAGTTGTCACTAGGTTATTTTGTTAATCTTGCCTTCAAGGTTTCACATTATCAATGCTCAAACCATCTATTTGACAAATGTAACTTTTGGTTTTAAAGAGGTTTCAGTTACTGTGCTTTATGAGGTTCTGTGTGAAGCCATGAGTAACTTGTAAATATCATCCTGAATAAAGGTCTAGTCTAACCTTGTACTACACCCCATAGGTAGCCAGTCTGAAACACAGAGAATTAACTGAAAATATATAAAAAGTTCTAAAACTATCCTCATGTTCTGTTTTTTCTGCCTTATTTTCACAATGAACACAGAGCTTTTCCTATGGAATTCAGCATGAGGCCAGAGGAATATAAACCACTAACTGACACAGATATCCAATGCTTTGGTTTCAAGAGATGCTATTTTCAGTACGACTGTTGGAAAAGTAAGGTGGTCACCCAGAAAATGGGATTATTTCATTCTAACATGTTGTATCACTCTCAATATCTCAGTGGGGAAGAGGAGAAAGAGAAATGGTGTAAATGCACATGTAGACTCTATGCTGTATACATATATATTACCAAACCCTTGAAGATCTACAATTTAATATGCAGCCTTAAGAGAATTTATGAAAGGAATTATGAACATGTGAAAAAAAACCCACTTTGTAAAGGCAATTGACACATGGGTTCCAAAAGAGAGCTCATTTTCCTCTTATATATAAACAACTTTACTTATTTCTTTATTCCAAATGTCCACTTCACCATAATAAACAAGATGAGAAAGAGAAATACACTACTGGGGCACCTTTTTCACCTTGATAAAGAGTAAATGTTTTTAAGGCAGGCAACATATTGGACCATCAATTTCTTCAAGTGAAGACAGTTTTTGGAAGCCAATAGTAATACTGACATTAAAATTTAAATGCAACTAATAGGAGAAATGTGTCTGAGATATCTGTTTAGATTAACTAATTTCAAAACATATTGCAGAGTATGGATAGAGAAAAGTAAAGTTAAGATTTTTTATCAGAGATGATGCTTGATAAATTATTACTCAGTATTTTCCTTACAGAGGTACAAAAGTATGAAAATAAAAGATTGTAATAGGCGTTTTCTAAGTGAATCATATTTTTCTGCTACCTAAATTTATGTAATATTTATAAGATAAAGACTTATTTCCATGAGTCTTAGCATCTGAGGGAAAGCGAGCGGCAATGTGTAGTTACTAAAAAGACTCCATAGTTTATCTTAAATTTGTCACAGCTGGATATCATGTTACACATTTGGAATGTTATGTAAACTCTATCTCTGGTAATGCTCAAATAAATTATATGCACAAATAAAATATATGCACAAATAAATTAACCTCATGGCCTCAAAGTAATTTCTAATATTATTTTGTTCTCTTTTTTGGACCAATTTCTGTTTGACATCAAATTCAGCACATCTGCACAACATTCCAGAAACCTTCCCAACCTAGAAGTATCCAAGATATATACTATGGTATTTCAGCTGAATCTTCAAATGTTATTTATTTACATGGTGTCATGTAAAAGTTCAGTGAAAGGAATCTCATCATGCTTAGTTCTCTGGGCAGTTAAAACAGGCCTCCAATAAAACACATCAAAATGAAACTTCATTGTAGTGAAAGCTTCACTGCCAGCAACAGCTCCTAGATTAAATAACCTAATCTCTCTAGTACCTCAGTAATTCACAGGGTGAATTACCTTATCATCATCTTTTAGTTGAGTTATTGGAGGATTTAGCACTACTGAAAGGTAAAAATGAAGTTCCTATTCTGTTCAGAGTAAGTTAAAGAAGAGAGAAACATCCAAGAGAACTTTCAATGTTTGCTGATTAGGTGTGTAATCATGGGCCTATTAAGCAGAAAATTCTACACACAGAACTGAGTATTTTATTTCTAGTGTGATCCTGTCTTATGTAGAACTGTTAAGAGAGAAAGATATCAGTAAAATTCCCTCCCCCAGTATTGTATGTTTGCTGCAGAATAAATCTAGAAGATGGTACTTTACTGTAGAGGGGGCAGTTTGAATGAAATCCAATAGTCACTGTTGAAAAAAGAATTGCCCCTTTCTAAAGGCATTGGTTTGGAATGTGCTCTCTCACTTCACAGAAATACTTCAAATGTACTTTTTCTTTTTTATACCTTTTGAAAGGTCTGTCAAGAAGGTCTTCATCTGATAAATAAATGATTTCTTCTAAGACTTTATGAAACTTTTGAGGGTTCATTCACTCCTTAAATTCCTATTGTAATAAAGAGTTTAAAAAATTTTTACAAAATACACATGGGTAATAACCAATGAAATTTTGCCTGTACATTTTACCTGTACTTTCCTCTTTATCTGTTTTCTTTATGCTACTCTCTAAATAATTTACAGTTGTGACTATCCCTCTGTAATTAAATTAAGCCATAATTCCATCAAAATATTTAGACAATAAAAGTAGTGCAGTTGCTCAGTGAAAACAAAAACTAATTTAAAAATAATTAAAAAGGTTTAAAAAAAGTTATTTTACTTAAAATTCAACTGCATATCTTAAAATTAACAAGCAAATCAATGGCAAAAACTTAATGAAAAAAATAGTCACTGAATGTAAAACATGGCACCCAAAAAGAGCTCATAAACATTTGCAGCCTCTCCAAAGAGAATTCACATCAGGGTAAAACTAATGATTATATTTTCATAAATTCTGTGCAGAGACTCATTTTCCTTTTCCATCAATTTATATAGATGTTTTAATCACCATAGCTTATGTAGATCAATTAGATGAAAGAATCGACTGAGCAGTTCTCACACCTGATGCAAAAGATACTTCCTTCCTTTCCCCTTTCCCCTTTCCCCTTTCTCCTTTCTCCTTTCTCCTTTCTCCTTTCTCCTTTCTCCTTTCTCCTTTCTCCTCTCTCCTTTCCTTTCCTTTCCTTTCCTTTCTCTTTATGTATGCTTGTCAGCTCAGTTGGAACTTAGGACTTTGGCTTTAGGTTGCTGGACACACCTCTGCAAAAATCAATGTCTACTGAAATTTAAAGTAGGGAATGAGGGCCCTACTGGGAAAGACTTGAGGGTCACAGATTTGCTACCACATGGCACAGAGCCAAAAGAACACTTCCCAATGTTAATGGGAAAAAAGAGGTTAAAGCCTTCTGTGTCCTGCATCCTTTTCAACCATTTCCAGAAACCTATTACTGAGTAACTAATATGCCCCTCAAAAATTACAAAAGTAGGAATTTGTCTCCAGTGTACAGAAAATATCACAACTTCTCACTCAGCCTAGCGATGCATTTGGGTACAGAGATTTATTATGATATTGAGTAAATTAGGTTAAATGCAGTCAGACTGATAAAAAATAACTGTCTGAATTCTTAGTCAAAATTTGCCATGAAATCCTGCATAAAAATTTCCAACTGCTCCTTTCTGTAGAAAATAATTTAAAATATCAAAAATCAGAGCAATCTTTGATTTACAACTTTGGCCAATTTTGTCTTGAAAATTGCAGCTATTTTTCACAGGCTAACTTTACAATAACTTTTGAGATGAAAAAGACAAAACCAGTAAATAAAAAGCATTGATACAAAGTATGTATGTAGTGCTTAGAATTATGAAACAGATTTTAAAGAAAGGTGCAACTACTCACCACATATTGGAGTCATGTTGTGATGGCACAAGGCAGAAAAGGAAATATTTTTATACCTTTTCTTTCTCTGTTAACAGAGTACACACTTTTTTCAGAGCAGTTTCATACTGAAATTGTGAACTGGAAGACTGTACAGCTCCTTATGCTCACATACTTTTTACTAGCAAATCACTTATGTGTGGCTTTAAATTAAGCGTGTTAGTAGACTTACTGCACTCATCAGTACTAGTTACATGCTTAAATAGGCTTGGAAGGTTTTTTAGTTAAAGAACCTTAATATCTTACTACAACAAGCAGAAGTAGAAGTTTATGAGCAACTATGAAAATAATCCTGGGAATTTCAGATATGAAAAAAACCTGCAGGCATTTCATTTAAAGGTAATATGGATGAAATAAAGAAGCAATAACTTCTGTTGAAAAGGAAAATAAAAATTTACATGAGAACAGTTTCAAGTCTTAGTGATCCACGATTTCTCAATTCTAATGCATTATTACCTTCCAATCCGTACACCAGAAGATGTTAATTGCATTTGCTATTCAAGCAGTTACACACACACAATCATACAACATAAAGATTTGTTGTTACTAAATGAAAAGACATCAGTCTCTTCCATCACAACATAATAAAGCTTCACAGTGAACTGCAGCTCAATTGTTACCAACACCTACCATACCTCTGATAGAAACTGCTGATGCAGGCAGTTGCTTACCATGGCTCTTGATTAACTATATGTGAATGTGCAAAATTCTAGGTTTATGACCTTTGGAAAAAGGGGCAGGCAGTTCTGGACCACTAAAAGGATATTGTTCAGGGAGAAAAAATAGAGGAGTCAAAACCCGCCTCTAACTTAAATATGACTACTCCTTTAAAAGACAGTTAAAAATGTTTCTATCAATATATCATCAACAACAGGACTGCTAAGGAGAATCTCCATTGTTCATTGGCTGGAAGAGGAAATATAACGACAAAAGACGAGTAAATGTCTGAGATATTTAATGGTACTTCTTTGCCTCAGTTTTAAGACTAGTTGTTCTCCAGGTACCTAGTCCCCTGAGCTGGAAAACAGGCATGGGGAGTGGAATGAAGCCTGCATAATACATGGGAAATTGGTCAGTGACCTGCTATACCACTTAGTCACACACAAGTCCAAGGGGCTGGGTGGAATCCACCCAAGAGTATTTAAGAAGCTTTCAGAAGTGCTCACCAGACCACTTTCCAACATTGTCTTGATTAAGTGGGGAGATCCTAGTGGTCTGCAGTTTGGCCAATGTGATGTCCACCTATAAAAATGTTGGAAGGAGGATCTGGGGAACTACAGACCTGTCAGTATGACTGCAGTGTTACTAAAAGGAATGGAGCAGATCATCTTAAACATTATCACATAACATGTACAGAACAACCAGATGTTCAGGCCTAGTCATCACAGGTTTAGAAAAGGCAGATCCCACTTGACCAAACAGATCTCCTTTCCATGGCAATTCAACACCCTTGGTGGATGCGGGAAAGGCTCTGGATGTTTTCTACCTGGACTTTAGTAAATCTTTTGACACTCTCTCCCCCAGCATTCTCCTGGAGATACTGGCTACTCAGGACTTGGAAAGGTCCACAGTTTGCTAGGTAGAAAATTGGGTGGATGGATGAGCTTGAACAATGCTGGTGAATGGGGTTACATCCAGCTGGTGTTCAGATCACTAGTGGGGTTCCTGAGGGCTCAATTTTGGGGTTAATTCTGTTTAATATCTTCATCAAAAACATGGGTGAGAGGATTGAGTGCACCCTCAGCCATTATCAGGTGACACCAATTTGGGCAGCAGTGTTATTTGCTGGAGTGCTCTGCAGAAGGACCTGGACAGGCTGGATCAATGGGACAAGGCCACTTGTACAAGGTTCAACAAGACCATGTGAAGGATCCTGCACTTGGGTCACAGCAACTCTCTGCAGCTCTGCAGGCTGGGGCCAGAGTGGCTGGAAAGCTGCCCAGCAGGAAAGTACCTGGGAGTGCTGTTTGACCACCAGGTAAGCAATGATCCACGTGTGCCCAGGTGGCCAAGAAGGCTGATGGCATCCTGGCCTGTACCAGCAATAGTGTGGCCAGCAGGACCAGGGCAGTGTCTATCCCCCTGTACTCAGCAAGGTAAGACCACATCTCAAATGCTGTGTTCTGTTCTGGGACCCTCACAGCAATTAAGACATTGAGGTGTTGGAGCATGTCCAGAGAAGGCAAATGGACCTGGGGAAGGATTTGGAAGAGAAACATTGTGAGGAGTGGCTGAGGGACTGGGGTTGTTTGTCCTGGGGAAAAGTAAGCTCAGAGGAGGACTTACCACTCCTTACAACTACCTCAAGGGGGTTGTTGTGAGATGAGGGTTGGTCTGTTCTTCCAAGTAACAAATAGTAGGGGAATAGGAAATGGCTTAAAGTTACATCAGAACATGCTTTGTTTGGATATTAGGAAAAAATTTCTTCATGGAAAGTGCTGTCAAGCACTGTAAAAGGCTACTCAAGAAAGTGATTGAGTTACCATCATTGGAGGTGTTTAAAAGACTTGTAGACGTAGCACTCTGGGCCATGATTTAGTGGCAGTGTAAGGTTTGTGGTTGGACTTGATCGCATTGGTCATTTCCAACCTAAATGATTCTGATTCTATCATTTCTACTTGCATGATTGCCTGATCCCTACCAGATGATGGATATCATGCTACTTATTTTCATATTTTTGGGAAAAAATCTCTTTCATAGTGTCAAATCTACAGCTCTCAACATGACAGTTCATAATTTTTTAAAGCCCAAAATGCAATTTAAATACAAAAAGAAACTCAGACAATATATTTCAGGCAAACTGAAATTAAGCGATTGTTAGATTTTTTAAAGAACATTTTCACTTAATATTTTATCTACTTGAATATGCTTTGTCCCTTGACATATGTCTGTGTTTGGACATAAAACCTTTGACAATCATAATTTTAAAATTGTGTTACAAAGTTGATGAATTACCAACAACCCATAGATATTCAAATGTTCATGAAACCAAATGTAATAGGAGGAATTTTTTGTTGGTTAAATGTGTCAACTTATTTCAAAAAACCCTGTATTTTTTGAATTTCCTTACACATCAAATAAAAAAAAATGAACTCTCATTTAAGGTACATATGCAAATGAACTTACTCTTAAAAGCTCATGTATTTTGTCTTGCTTTGGAAAGGCACGGATATGTTCTTGGCTAGCTCTTCTATGCAGCTTCACTTCTGTCCCAAAAAAAAAAAAATCTTCCAAATTCAGGAATTGGAAAGTCAAACAGAAGATTGTGGAACACTTGGCTCAATCTAAATATTTGGGTTCTATTTGAAGTTTGTCTCAGAGACCCTGCTTAGACTCCAAATGGTCAACATTATCTTCAGGCAGAGTCAGCAGTGTAGTCCATACTTTTCGTAGCAGCAGGTCATGTCTTGAAATCTCTTTTTTTCTGCCTCTCTCATTTTGAAATACCTTTGACAGAAACTTCCCATTAAGCTCTTGAAAGCTTCAAGTTCCTGAATTTTCAATTCCAAAAGGCAGTTGGAAAAAATTATATGGCATTTTTCACGTAGGAAAAGACATTTTCTTTCTAGTCTCTTCCAGATGAAGTGTTCCAAAACTATACAGGCAACTGGTATTACATGTTTCAGAAAGAGTGAGACTTAATTTTGTCTCTTAACATTTTGCTCATGAGAACCTAGAATTCTCCAATTAAAGTTTGGGATGTAAATCTGATTTTCTGTTTGCTGCCTTGAGACTATGTAGGAAACCAGTTAATGCATTTGCCTTAGCATAACACTTAACTTGTGAATAAAAGAAAAAATAATGATTTTTTGTTTCCTTTTTATGCTTCTTGAAGAAGACATGGGACTACAGAAGATGCCTTGAGTAAAGTTACAGGGGTATTAGGGGACCAGCTTATATAACTGCCTTGTTTGCCTTTCTAAATCTGAGTTGGATCATTGCCCCTTTCATAGGATAGGCTTCAGATTTCTGTGTTCTCACTTTTGGCAATGGCCTGGCAAATTTAACTGTGACATAAGGAGTGAATTCTGTTATCAGACTGCACCTCAAATATACCTCTTTAAAGTACACAAAAATACTGAAAGTTCATTGCTATTGTCTGACAGAGGCAGCTAGTGCTTGTTACTTCATAGAGTCCTTCATTTTATATTCCTTAAGGAATGGGGAACCACACTGTCAAATTCTAGATTTGAATTTTTAAGGTTAAATGTGCTCAGGAAATTCACATTTGCTTACTGCTAAAACTGGTAACTAACATTTTACCTTACTCTTTTTTTTCCCCCTTTTTTTTCTCTTTTTTTCTCAACTCTTTCTTGTGGTTAAGTGGGAATCATTTCCTGACTACCTGCCAGACAAAGTTTAAGCTGTGAGTGTGGAAGTCATTTAATGAAAAACCTTACTCATCTATTTCCCTCTCATTCTCATCGAGAAGAGCATCATTACCAAGGGGAATTATCAGGAAGACAGCAAGTTGCTGTCCCTTCAAAATAAGGGAATTCAAAATTATGGGATTTGATGTTTAGAGGGTCTAAAATTAAGAAAAGGACTTAATATAAAAATAGGGGATGAATAATGCTTGCTTATTTGCCAATTTTAATAATTTAAGAATTTGTTTCTTTTTCATTACAAAGGGGAAACCATGAGCTGCAATTACTATCTCTTCCCTCTTGAGTGATTAACTTACAGTTACTCCAACTCCAGTGTGGAGTTGGTTGAGTATGGTTAATAGTAATGGGAGATATTATTTAATTCTTCCTAGTTTCTGCACTAGGCATCAGAGAACCAGAGTTCGAAGAACTGGTTAAGGGCTTAATCCACCTCACTGGCAAGTCAATAAGAAAACTCAGGTTCACATCACTGGGACTTGAATGAGTCCTAAATACACAGAAAAAGATCCAGATGATGGTACAGTTCTTATGTTCAGTTTACAATTCAAACAGAATCCTTATGAGCATGGGGAAGTTAGAACTAGCAGTAGGAATTCTCTGGAATTTATTCTGAAGTTACTCTAAGCAAGTAGATGGAGAAGCTAAAAATGGAAGAGATACTATAAATGATGAGGACTTGTATTAATAACAACACAGAGAAAGATATGGCCAAATATTACCACGAGCATTATATAAACCACTTGATTTGTAGTACCAATACACTATACATTCACATTAAATTGCAAAAAATTAATTTTATAGGAACTGTGGAATAAACAGATTGATGTCCACTAAGTTATTTTTATACAAGTCCTTAAAAGGTTAAAAAGGGTCTCTTGCAGTAACAACTTCACATATAATGAATTCAAATCAAATTATTAATCTTAGCGCAGTTATAGTCATATAGAGAGGATGCAGAGTCTTGACTAAATGTATTAAAAGTTATAAGAGTATAAAAGAAATGATCAGTGTCCTTCATACTATATTCAGATCTTGATTTTTGTACAGGAAAGAACAGCGCCTGTTTCCACTTGTCTTCTGGAATATAATGAGTCTCAGGGAGAATAAGCACTGTAATTTTCTTCCTCTGCAAAACTGGATTAATGTTATCTCATGTCTGACTTATTCCTGTCCTGAAGGAGTCTGAAGAAAAAAACTCAGCTCAGAAAAGCAATAGTACAAAGAGAATCTTTGCTGGGGCATGGTATACAGGATGACATACATCGCCTTCATCCGTGCCTAATGGGTAAATCACCACCTCACTTCTCTCTGTTTTCTGACTACTTTTTCTATTTTAATACAGATTACATGAGGACTAAACAGCTACTGAACTTTTTTGCGGGACACCATAAAATCAGTTTCTTCTTAGTGATCACACATTGTAGAAGTCGAAGTTAGTTGACATAAAATAGTCTCCACTAATTAAAATAGAAGCATATATCTCTGTCATGGTTAGAATATTCTTTTTTTCCCCCAGGAAAATGGTCTTTTACACTACAAGCTTCACACTGTCTTTATCATTGTATGCTTTCTGTATTTGTATGCTCATGTCTCAAGGTTTTCAGTGGAAAAACTCAGTTGCAAAACAATACTAGACAAGTGTCATAAACAAAGAAAGTACACAGTCTCCTAATACTTTTAAATTTTCAAGAATTCATAGCTAGGGGGTTTTTTACGACTTTTTGCTTCACAGAAGCAATTATGACACTGATCAACACAGTAAGGAGTGAGATGTTGTCAAGACATACTACAAAGAAAGCTTCTCCTTGGTTTTACTTTCTTTTTTGAAAGTGAGAGTATCAGATCTTGAACCAGCATCACTGAAATCAATATACAAATGTTTCACAGAATTAAAGTCTGATAATAATTTTTATGATATAATTTAAAATTAAATAGCTACTCTAAAGTTGGTGCACTTGATAAAACTTATTTAAGGAATTGTGCCAACACGTGTCATTGACCTCAAAATGAACAGGTTTTAGTGATGAGATATAAGCAGCATGTCTAGACACCCAAGCATATAACATTTTATAATTTCTTTCATTTACTTTACCATAAAAATTCAATTTGAAGTAGTAGAAAATACTGATGTGATTCTAGCAGACAGATATTGATGTTAGCTGTTCTTATGGAAACTTATAACATTATGGAATAACCTCACTGAAGTCACTTGATTTAGTTGATAAGTTTGAGACATGATATATTGATAAGAATTTGTATGCTGCATGAAGTTTTAAGGTGCGTTTTCAAACTGCAATTCCTAATGTAAGCCAAGTGGTCTTCATAAAGAAAGCTCTACAGAAAAATTTCAATTTGAATATAATAGAATTAAATTATGAGAGAGCAATGCTTTGGCTTTGGCAGAAACAATTTTAAGAAATATCATCTTACTGAAATGATTGTGTCAGAATAAATGGTCTGTCTACTCTATTGTACCTCATTAGTTTTAAATAAAATTCAGTATTTTATAACAAAGAAAAAATTAAGGGTTGAAACTCCATTGAACATAGGAGTTTGATTTTGAGGCAAGCTGTAACTTGCCACAACTTTTACCCACAAATGTGGTATTTATGTAAATGTATACATCACAAGAAGTTGTACTGGGTAGAGGGCTGGATAAAGTTATTCTAATCTAGTTTACATGAGACTGATGATCTACCATTGTTTTGGCATGTAGGATGGAAGAGCAGCAAAGGAAGCATTATCTTCATCTGTGATTAAAGGAGCATAGGTTTGCTTCTTTCAGGACCCAAGAGAGCTTCAAAAAAGATGAACTGCTCTTACAGACAGTCTACAGTCAGTCATCTGCAATATTACAGATTAGACATTTAAAAATTCTATTTTTATCATAGGCAAATGCCAAGTCTTTTTCAAAAGAATCATTGCTGCTCACTTTTACAATTTTTCCTGCACTAGTAAGTTATAGGATAGGGAATAAACAAATAGAAAAAGGTATTATTTCTAATTTTTATTGTCTACATTTGCTATTTTAAAGATACCTGCAGTCCCAATAAACAAGAATCGGTTTTCAGACAAAACAGAATATTCTATGATCACAGCACTTCCACTGTCTTTTAATTCCATGCAGTTGAGTTAAACAAGAGAGAGAGTATTTCCTTTACTTATAGATTAAAATATTTTCTTTCAAAATCCTTCATAACATGCTTCTAGTAAAAATACGATCAGTCTGATCATCTGATGTTTAGTCACTGTTTGTCTTCATGGAGTGACTGTGAACACTATTTCTCAGGTGCTGTTTCACTGCATTCAGGATTCCACTTTGACTCCAAAAGCATTAACCCAGCCAGGCTGCATTTCTTTCTGAACTGTCATGTGAGATGTGCTCTACAAAAAATAAGGAACATTGACCTTGAAAGGAAAGGGGAAGGCAGGGGGGAAATAATAAATCCCACGACCAAACCCATTCAACAGCCCAGACCAAGATCTAAGCTCTGTCAAAATGATTTCTTATTCCATTTTACTGAAGCAGTGCCATGCTTTATCACTTCTGAGTTCATGCCTTACATCTGAGGCAGCCCACTTGAATTGGTAAGTTGTTTAGTTAAAGTATACACATGCTATTCACATTGTCAATATGATTTAAAAGGAAAGAACAATTTGCAGGTGAAATACAGCCACCAATGCAACAGGAAGCTGAAATCCAAAGTACTAGAACACACATAATTAATTATGTGTCTCACTATTTTCCTTCTCCTTCCCATTTACAGCAATACTACAGTCAGACACATGGCACTGGTGACTCATTGGTAGAGGTGGCAGCTTTAGATCTTCCAGAAGCTTCTGATGAAGTCACACAATCATAAGCAAAATTGGTCAGCTAATCTGAGCTAAATGTAATGCAGTACTACTTTCTGTTTCATTACATCACTGCACACACAATTATACACAAATTTCAGTATAATGTGAAGAACTGCTGAATTTGTTTTGTGACTATGTAGATGTTGAAACACGTAAATTGTGAGTTTAAAAAGAATGCTTTCCAAGCCACCAAAGTTTACAAGTCACGCTCAGTTTACAACCAATAAAGTTTACACTTCATTACATCTCTTCAGAAGTAGTTGTGTTTATTTATAGATATTTTTATACAAGTAGGTTGAGTTGCTTGGCTTTTGCGGTCCAGCCAGATTGCTGCTTTAATAGAACAGATCAAGTATTGCCATAAAGCCATTAACTTTTTTTTTTTTTTTTTAAAGCAAAAGCTCTGCATAAAAGAGCAAACTATATCTTAAAAGGGATATTGGCTCAAACAGAATGGAAATAAAAACATTTCTCTCCTTGTAATTTGCAAATAAAGAAACCTGGACCCAGAATGCTTGAAATACCCTATAACCCGGTTTAATTTTATTTTAATGTAATTGAAAATTCTTGTGAAGGCAATCTTGAAAGTTGAGCTCATTTTCTATTGCACTGCAGTAGAATACTAAACTCTATGCATTTCATGTAAATTAACAACATTATCAGACTACAGTGAATCTAAACACTCCTCCATCTGTACTTTGTGATATGTGAATAAATAAAAACTTGAAAGTAATGTAAATGAAGTCCCTGACAAAGGATCCATAGCATTCAGAACTAGGTCATAAGTGAATGCATTAGTGTTCAATATAATTCCATGCTAGGTTTTAATGTTCACCTTCTTCTCTTGTTCTTGCTGCCAATTGATTATCTTTCAGTAAAGTTTATACATTATCATTAAATGTTAATAATGCATAAATATTAAACATACCATTGTAAAGTTAGCAACACTATTAATATCCCCAGTCTCTGTAGGCTATACCAGAAATCACTAGGATCAGTATCAATAGTCAGAATCATAAAAATCCTGTCTTTCTGGAATTGATAGCAATAAACAAAGTGCAAGGTACAATGGATGTTTAACACGGCCATATCTTCCTACAAAACTGGTGCCAAGAAAGAAAAGACAACACTTTTCAAACAGGATATTCCTCTTAATATTTCACTATTTTCTATCCTTTTGTCTGTGTGAAATACTTGTAAAGTGCTGTAAAATCTTAAGGCACTGCATATTCTGGACAGCTTAGCAATATTTTGTTGTCTAGAATGTTCATGGAAAAAAAACCCAAAAACAGAAACAAAACAACACCACTGCAGCACTGATGGGCAAAAAATGTCACTGTCAGATTCCCCACTACAGATTCCTGTCAGGCAGAGCATTGTTTAAAAAGCAGGCAAAGACTTAAATATGCATAGTTGCTCTAGATTTCAGTCCCACTAGGTGACAACAACTAGCTAAAGTATACATGTGTGATAAGCTTTACACACTCCCAAGGGTGCTAAATCATTGTGTTGGCTCAAATTTAGTTTTTAAGAGCTTTGTTGACTTCACAGCTGGTGAGTTGATGCTTTCTATCGCTCCACCACTTGGCAACAGATGCTTCTTACTTATGCACAGATGCTGAGTATCCACCCAACCCTAACATTAGCCTTGTGTTGTGAACTAATTGGGCCAACACAGTTGTAATTAAGATTTGAATAATTAGAAAACTAACATGATTACTTTCACAATTAATCCTTCTATTGTACCATTACTTTCTCTTTTGGACTATTCTGTAAAGGTCTTATTTCCTTGGGCCTTGCAAATCCATCAGCCTTCTAAAGAGTGGAATAAAAACGTATTTTGCCGATAATATTAATGACATTTTAAATGACTGTTTTCACCCTGATTTAAAAGACTTATAATATGTGATTACACTTCTGTTTTTTTCTTTCATTCTATTTACCCATTATATGGATACCTTTATAATAGCCACACAGGAAAAAAAAAAAAAA
>VWYP01012347.1:0-12871 GCA_013400435.1 Pycnonotus jocosus
TAATCTGATTCTTATTCATTCATTACACTCCCAACCATCTCCTTACAGTTTTCTAAGTTGGCAAATGTTTCCTAACTCACTCAACATTTTGTTCGTACTTTAATTTAAGGTTTCTAGTCTGATAATTTTATAAAAGGGACATAAAGGGCAGACAAAGGGTACCTTGAGAGACACTAGGAATTCAGAAATGTGCAAGAGATTCGCTCTTTTGGTAAACTTCCTTTCACAGAATCACAGAAACATGGAATTGTTTGGGGTGGGAGGGACCTGAAAGCTCATCTCATTCCACCCCCTGCCATGGGCAGGGACACCTTCCACTATCCCAGGCCCCAGTGTCCAACCTGGCCTTGGACATTTCAAGGGATCCAGGGGCAGCCACAGCTTCTCTGGGCCAGGGCCTCACCACCCTCACAGGGAAGAATTTCTTCCTCATATCCAATCTTCAACCAGCTCTCTTTTCATGCTGCCTTCTTTTTTTTATTTTTTTTATTTTATCACTCAAGGCTCATGCTGTTTCAGGCCAACTTTTAAATGATCAGCTTTAGTTACTTCACTGAAGGAGCTTTCCCACAAAAAACCCCTGCAAAATTACAAGGTTGTCCTTTCACAAGTGCTCACCCAAAGGTTTGATTCACCCAGTTCAGCTCGTTCTCACTCCCTTCACAAGTGTTTTAATGAGGCAGTGGCAGCAAAAACTGCTTACATAACAAATTGTGTAACAAATCTTATCTTTGCCTCAGAAAAGCTGGGTCACGGCAACCATCTGGGAAATAAAAGCCTGAATCATCTGCCATGCATACACACACAGATATATGTATTTTTATATATATGAAAATGTGTGTGCACATTTGACTCTTACATGAATCACACCCAAAGCTCTACTAAAATGCCACGCCAGCTGAAATCTTCCTCCAAAGCTGTTATTTCTGAATGAAAGCTGTCCCCCTTCAATGGATGATGCATTTGAGCCACTATAGAAATGCAAAAGCATCTTGTTTGCTGCTCTGTGGAGAATCTTTCAGTGCTCAGCAAAGCTTTAACCACTCATCTCCTGTGCTGCTTCAGCACATGACTCAGAGAAGGTGTCAGTGGAAGGGAAAATGGGGGGAGAAAGTGTAACTTTGATGAAAAGATAGATTCCTGCCCGTTCTCTGCTGGACTTGGGAAAGATCTGTGATGTCATTAAGCTTTGGAGTACAGGACACAACGCACCAAACAGTGACAATTATAAATTCTGTCACTGCCACTGTACATGATTTGTGAGGACTTTGAGACAAACACTCATCTCCCAGATAAAAACAAGGTGTAAAAGAGTCCTCAAACAGAGAAGTCTTGGCTAAATCATGATCCAGCTAAGGCCTTAAGTTTCAGCTGTCATGTTTTTCAGATTCTGTGGTGCCCAGGGGTGCAGCTCTGAGCCTCACAGTCAGGGTCACTCAGCTCTGCACACAGCACCCACACAAAACAAATCCTTTTCCTGCTGCACACCAAGGACAACTGGGACAAGTTTGCAGCCCCAAAGCACAACCAACGGTGGCTGAAGGGAGAAAACAAGAAGGATGGGACTGCAGAACCTGGAGCTGCAATGGGACAATTCAACCCCAAGGTGCAAATGGACCCAAACTGATCCAAGTGGGAGACCCCAGGACCGGGTGTCCATTTTGTGACCATTTTGTGTCCACCTTGGGTGTAGCCCTGGACAGGCTCTTTTCCTGTGTATCCTTAAAGGCCTTTCAATAAATCTCTCCTTTATTCTCCAGCTCTGTCCAGTCTCTGTTCCAGGTCAGCTTTCCCAATGCATCACAACTGTAGCCCAGGAGGTTCCTTTTGAGTTAAAGTTATGCATAAGCCAGGCTGCTTTTATGGGTGCAAGATGCATGCACCACCAGATTGCCCATCAAAACATATTTAACGTGACCCAGGTGTGGGTACACCTGTATTCCCTTCAAATTAACCAAAAAACCCTCCCATGATCCCGTATTTATAGCAACTACTGTCTTAAAAACTGAATGGTGTCTGCTGAAGGGTACAGATGGTATCTGAGTTGACCTCGAGACTGTCAGGACATATTGCCCTGTCATTTTCATTCTTCTGTTTTTGGAATAAATTTGAAGTGGATCTCTGTATAAGTTGATATTCTTGCTCTGCGAAGTTATGGTTGGTTTTGGTCTGGTGTTAAGATGCCTCTCCTCAGAGTTCCTGTTAAATGGAACTGTAGCCTAAGGGTGTAAATGATTAAATATCATTTACATTACAAACCTTACACGTGGCCTAAGGGTGTAAATGATGAAGTATAATTTGCATTACAAACCTTACACGTTGTGTACAATATTTTCACATAATTAATTAATAGAATATTGAATAACTACCTTATGCGAGTATGAAAAGAGAATATCAGTAATACAGAGACACAAAATATCGTGAATAATAAAAACCACCTGGAACTGCCAATAAAAGCAGGAGCAGAGGTGAATCAGAATCTTCCCTGAAAGGAAATTACTACTTTCTCTACAATGAATGCAAAAATGTTGATAAAAGACTTTTTTCAAGGAAATGTGAATATCTGTGTAAAATTCTGAAGTATCAGTTTAGAGCTTTCCTCATCTACAATTTGTATCAATACAAACATTTCCTCTGAGAGCAACATGAGAGGGATCAAAGCATTTGTTTGCAAAACTCCTTCTTGGGAAATGTCTCATATTTTCCTTTTGTGATCCATTTTCACTTTATGGAAACTCTTACCCCTTGTGCTCTGTTCACTATAGATTTTTACATACTGAAAACCTGGGCCAAACAACTGTTAAAAAGGCTGAAGTGAAAATAATTATTGCTGAATTAGAGAGAAGGACATAATTTGGTTGAAAAGTTATATAAAAATTTGAAAAGTGACAATAGGAATAAATAACCATTTCTCCCAACGGATGATGTTGGCAGTGGGATCCTTCTGAGTGCTCTGGAATGGTCAAAATATTTGTAACTGATTTAGCACAGCGAAGGGTGAATGGTGCCGTGACATTTTACTGATGACAGTGTTTGATTGAATAAAGAATAAGTACTGCTGTGGGGATTAGAGAAAGGTGTTTTGATACCAGCTGGCTTTTGATTGAGTGGGAGATGACAAAAATACAGCACAAATAATAACCTCTGAAATCAAAATTTGAGAATTATAAGGAAAATAATGGAGAACAAAATGAAAGTATCAGCATGGTGCTGATTCATGGACCTTGGGATGTTAAATTCTGATTTTTCACCTCCAATGATTCATGGTTTATGAAAAACAAGAATATAGGATAACATCATAATAAGGAAATACTTGATTAACTTTGCGAGGAATGAAAACTATTTACAATTATTTCCTTGGGCCACATAAAATGTGCAACAGTATTTATTTCTATTTCAATGCAAAATCGATGTGGGTTTATTAAATAACTTCCTGTTTCCTTCAGCATTAATAATGTAAAATGCGCAGATGATTTTATCACTACAGATTCATAAAAAACATTACATATGTCATCGTGTACTTAACTGTAACCTCCTTACAAGCGAAAGAGCCTAACACCCAAAATATCTTTTCCAAACATTGCTATCTTTTGCATTTTTGGCAATATTCCCAGCAAAAAAAATAGAGGATTGGAAGAATCTGGATATAATACCCAAAAATGATTGCCTGGAGTTCTACCAAGTTTTCTCTCATTAGCAACAAACTCAGTGGCTTTAGCCAACAAGAAAAATATCTAAATCTGGTGCTAGACAGATTTTGAAAAAACCCTGGGCAATGGTAAATGAGTGGTTGCTGCTCTAGGTGGAAAAGGCAGAAATCTCCTAGGATTTGTTTTCGGTTATGACCTGTTGTCTAAGCAAAGCCATCAGCTGAGAAATTACCATCAAGGTTAACTAAACTTGTCTCATGTGATTCATGGGGTGTTTTGCATTGATACACAAGTGCATCCTGTTCCAGATAGGAAGAAAATTAAGAAAGATGCTGGGAGAGCTGGGAATGTTCACCTGGAGAGGAGAAGGCTCCAGGGAGAGCTCAGAGCCCCTTCCAGGGCCTGAAGGGGCTCCAGGAGAGCTGGAGAGAGACTGGGGACAAGGGGGAATGGCTTCAAACTGAAAGAGGGGAATTTGGTTTAGAGTTTAGGAATAAATTCTTCCCTGTGAGGGTGGTGAGGCCCTGGCACAGGGTGCCCAGAGAAGCTGTGGCTGTTCCTGGATCCCTGGAAGTGTCTAAGTCCAGGTTGGATGGGGCTTGGAGCACCCTGGGATGGTGGAAGGTGTCCCTGCCCATGGCAGGAAGTGCAACTGGATGATTTTTAGGATCCCTTCCAACTCAAACCATCCCATGATTCTATGAAGAAACAGCTCCTCACAAGCTACTTACAAATATTTTCTGTGCCCTAAATTCATTAGAACATATATGGCTTCTACATGGCTTAATATTTGCAAGATACAGTAAAAAACCTCTCATTCTTAGATGTACTGTAAGAACTTGCCATTTAAGGGGGAGACTGTACAGACAAAACCTTTTGAAACTGAAAATTAATTATGATAATGGGATTCCAGCTTGAAATTCCATGAGATTCCAGTTTGGATCACCCAAAACCAAAATGGACAGATTTTCCTTTTCTCCTGGTACAGAAACCAATGAGAGGAAAGGGAGAGATGAAGAGATCTTTTTTCCCCCATTAAGTAGTTGGAATTACAATGTTTTTTACTTTGGTTTTCTGCTCTTTCAGTCCTTTAAATGCTAATGTCAGAAACGTCATCACTGGGGCACATGGCACGAGAAAAAGATTGAGTTACAGCTAGGCAAGAGTCCAGCTCCCCAGCAGCACCCTGCCAATTATGTGCACTTTAAATTAAAGGATTTTTTTTCTTCTCCTCTGTAGACTTGGGATATTTTTGACTCCCACTTAATTGCCATTCAGTCTCTATTTCATATGTATATACACAAAAGGTATGCAGAAAGGGAAAAAGAAAAAATAATAGCAGTTTTGAAGTGACTTCTACCAAAATTTTCTTATGTAACCAAAGCTTTATTTACTCCATTCTTTTCACCACAACTGAAACCTCAGATGAACGAGTCCCTGGGCAGCATATTCCCAGACCCTACCATCAAAGCCAGCCCCACACCACGTAGCAGGATGTCTCAACACGTGTTCCAGCAGGCAGCAGGCCATGTGTGGAAAAAAAGAAATTAACTTTGCCCAGTGTGGTAATTGTGCTCACAATGGTTGCTGACAAAGCGTGGGATTTATTAACGGTGTTTAGCAAGTGGTTTGCCTTCAGCATGTCGTGAACATAGAATGGTACTGTAAAGATATAACCCCTAATTATTTAAAACACCAGCAGCCCTATTTATTTATTTTCAACTGTGGAGATACTGAAGTTGGGAGTCCAGGGCCTTTCAGAGTTGCCATGGCAACTGGACACTTTGATGGGTGATTATAGTGGTACCATTTTGGCATCAGGCACGAACTTTGATTGCTATGGCAACGTCACAGGCATAACTTCTATTTCATTCAGCTCGTACTTTGTTCCTGAGGAGCCTCTTTGCTTGCTGCTTGTGAGGAAGCTGAGAACTGTGTCAGCTGCATCAGAGAGGAGCTGTTAGGAGCAACACGAAATGGGCTTTCCCAGCCTAAAGAACACTTCACATCAAGGAACGATTCACTCAGTGCTCTCATTAGCCTTGGGAAGGAGCTGAGCTTCTTGGCTGATGTAAATGGAGGTGGCTCCATTAAGGGCAGGAAAGTCTCCTGAATCCAAATTGGGCACCAGGGAAAAACCCACATTTCTCTGGCTGAATATGCATTGCTAGAGGTGGAGAATCCCTCTTGTCTAGTTTGACATTCAAACGGTGAAAGACGAGGAAATGGTAGGGATGACAGAGATCAGAGAAAGAGAAGAATATTCAAAAACAAAAAAAGCAAATAAACAACAACCAAAAAAAATCCTGGAAAAAACATGTTTACCAGACAGTTTAGCTTTTTGAAATTCATATCAGCTTGGAGATAAAAAAACAAATTTGTCAATATTTATGGAGTTTTAGCATGAAAAAATTCATGCAGGTTTCTCCAGGTACAATGACAGGAGATTCACCTGAACTGTGGGAATAATAGAGATATTTTGAAAAGCAGTTACTTCTTATTGGCAATATGAAAGTGAAGGCTGTTTGTGATTCATACAGAACAAGCAAAAGGATAAATTTCTTCACATAACTTCTCGTTAAACTTATTTCTCCTCCTTCACAAAGGGTGTTCCGGAGGTCAAACGCTGGGATGTACAGAAAACTGAAGAAATTCAGTATGACAAAGTTCATTGAGGATTATTAATATAAACACAAAATTTTCTTTCAGGAACTCTCCAAAGTACAATTCACTGGAGGCTGGGAGAACAAAGCAGGGTAATATCATTACACAGCTGAACTTCCCCTAAACTCCTCCATGAACAAGCACGAGTGCAAGTGGGATGCTGATCTTGGTGGGTTTGGGTTTGGTCTCTTGTGTCCATCCTCATGCTCTTAGACTCACTAGTCTGTGAAAGGGTAAACAGATAAATGAGGATGTCTTCACAAAATCACAGAAAGGTTTGGAGGGACCCAAGTCAATCTCAACCCAACTCCCCTGCCATGGACAGGGACACCTTTCACAAGATGAGTTTGCTCAGAGGTCCGTCCAACCTGGCCTTGCACACTTCCAGTGATGGGATATCCATGACTTCTCAGGCAACTTGTTCCAATACCTCACCACTCTCATTGTAAAAAAAAAACATACCAAAACCAACAAAAAACAAACAAACAAAACCCCCCCACTTCATTATATTGAATGTAAACCTACCTTATTTCAGTTTAAAACCATTTCTCCTTGTCCTGTCACTCTGAGCCTTGGTAAAAAAAAAACAACAAAACTTTGTCTTCCTTATGAACTCTCCTTCACTTATTGAATATCTGTAATAAAGTTTCCCCAGAGTTTTCCTTTTTTTAGGATGAACAACCCCAGTTCTCTCAGTCTCTCATCATACCAGAGATGCTCCAGCCCTCTGAGACTCTTGGTGGCCCATTTCAGGATTTGCTTGGACAGTTCCATGTCTTTCTTGTACAGGGGACCCCAGAACTGGAGGTAGAGTCAGCATCCAGAATTTGGTGCTTAACAAAAAGGGCGTTTGTACACTGTGAGGGACAGGTGACAATCTGTAACTCCTGGAGGTGCCACATCTCACAACCAGTCCTACTCCTTCTGCCGTCTGTCGT
The DNA here is from genome assembly GCA_013400435.1 of Pycnonotus jocosus. NCBI lineage: Eukaryota > Metazoa > Chordata > Aves > Passeriformes > Pycnonotidae > Pycnonotus > Pycnonotus jocosus. The sequence continues at coordinate 7,253 of VWYP01012347.1, forward strand.
GCAGCATTAAATAAATGCACTGACATACTGATTTTGCTAAAAAATTCAAGCACAAAAAATGATGAGTTGGAATAATTATTATGCTTAAAATTCTGCTCAGACTTTCTTGATTTATTACATCAATTTCAGTTTGCACCGCTCAGAAAAACTGTCTAAATTCATCAGCGAAGAGCAGGACTTTCCATGAGTTGCAAAAGAGAAAAAATACGTGATAATATGTGATAACAGGCTTAATAATATTACTCATCTGTATCTCAGTGTGGTTATTTCTAGAACTGAACTCACCTCTCCCTGGTGCAAGTGTGTGAATAAATTCTACCTCTATATAAATAAATAAAGAGATGGCAGCACTGTGTGGGCTGCAGTAAAGGATTATTCATCTATCACACAAGGTCTGCCAGGTGCTTTGGAGCATTAGATCCACCTGTGTATTTTAGCATCCAAAACTTTAATGTTTACACAGCAACAGGATTTAATCTGTCCTGCTCAGCTCAGACTCCAGAGTCTGACATCAATACCTAAAGTGATCTAGAGATTTGAAGCTACTTCTAAGTGTTAGAGGTCATTACTACAACCTGAAATGTGCTGGATTGAAATCTTTAGTGTTGGGATATTGAGAGAGATGGGACCAATGGGAGACATCTTAAAACATGATTTATTGCTGTTATCTTCTACAGTCTCATGAAGGGTGAGAACATCTCCACCACATAAGCCAGAAGTCCGTGGTCAGTGGTCATCAGTGGTCGCACAATCTGTAGCTACAAGGTGTTTTGAAGGTTTATTAGCCAATAAACCACTGCCACAAAGCTTGTTTCTACTTTCACACCACCAGCTGATTAATTTGTCTTAAATGTTTTTGCCGCAATGTCGACTTTCTTAACCAATCATATAATAACACACAAACCTACTTGCTACACCTTAAAACTTTTTACTATTCCTGTAACTACTTCTATATCCAAACTTTAAAACCTTAAAACTTTCTACTACCTAGCTTAATATGTTTCTATCTAAACTACAAACCCACATTCTTGCTTATGGTCTCTAGATCCAGGAGGCTTTACTAAGGTCTCAGATCAAACCCTGTATTCATTCCTGTGTTTGGGCTTGCATGCACAAGGTTTTGAGAATTTTCTGGATTTCCCACACTTTAGTTCATGTGAAATTGCACAAGAAAGGTGCTGAAAATGCATCTGTGTTGGGCATGGGTGTGTTGAGTATTTATGTTATAGAAGCCAGCACCCTAACCTGCTCCTTCACCAACCCTACTGAATTTAAAGAAAGAATTGGTCAGAGACACCCAGGGCTGTTGTCTACCCATAACCTTTGAGCACCTTCAAACCCTGCAGCAGGAGAAAAAAATCTTTTGCTAGGACCTAGTCCTCAGTGATTTGTGATCCTTTCAAAATGCTGGCAAAAGAAGAAAACAAGTGCTACTGAAAAATACTGATCTGTCAAGAACAGCAAGAAGAGCACACTTGGTAGAAGTGCTGGAGAAGACAAAAACAAAGTGTTCATGCTTACAATCTTTGGGTTTGTTTTTTTTTTTTAAAGCACAAAATAGCTAAAATAACACCAACCCCCAAACCATCATGACTATTCAGAGTTCTGAGAATTCTGCTTTTGATAAAAGAGTGAAGGACAGGAACCAAACTTGCCGAAGTTTGAAGTAATTCATGAGTGTCTGGAATTTCAGCCTTTATTCAGTTCCATCTTTTTTTTTTTTTTTAGTTCTAATAAAAGAAGTTGAATTTTAGCTGAGGAGCTGAAGTACAGCTTCCTTCCAGGAAAGCAGAAGTGGTGATCACATAGATCATTGATAAAGCTGTGAACCCTTGGCACAAAAACTCTGTAAGACACTCAGGCTCTTCCTCTGCTTCAGGTCAAAGGTTGTTCAGCTTGATGCTCATCAGTTACTTCACCTCCATGTACTCCATTCTTCCAGCTGTGACAATGGGGATGATGGGATGCCCCTGAGTTATTCACAAGCTTTATGTTTTATGTATGGGAAGAGCTGTCTGTGTTTCTTACTTCCTTACTGGGGCAAAAGAGGTTGATTTGTTCCTTTCACGAAAAAATACAGGTTTTCAAAGTGACAGATGGCCTTGCAATTGTCAATTGTCAGAGGCTTTTAATCAGCAGTGAAGCAGAAAAAAATGTATAATGGATTTTATCAGGTGTGCTCTGAAAAGCCTCAGAAGAGTAAGACTTTTTGATCAAAAGCACAAAGCAAAATATCACCTTTTTCTTTTAGATTGCACGTGTGATTCTTCATAGACATGAAAAAATGTGGGCTGTTCTGCAAGATGAATTTCATCTTTTCAAGAGGGGCACAGATTTGCAGGGTTATGCTTCTTATTGAAGATTATAAAGTGTCAATCAAAAAAAAATTCACTAAAAAATGCTTCCTTGTCAAGTAAAAACACCTGAGTCTGTCATTCCTGCAAATATTCACAGAATCATGGAATGGCTTAGGTTGGAAGGGACCTTAAAGATCACCACATTCCAACCTCTTGACAAGGGCAGGGACACCTTCCACTATCCCAGGTTGCTCCAAGCCCTGTCCAGCCTGGCCTTGGACACTTCCAGGGATCTAGGGGAGGGGCAGCCACAGCTTCTCTGGGCACCCTGTGCCAGAGTCTAACCACCCTCACAGGGAAAAATTTATTCCTAATTTCTAATCTAAACCAATAATTTTCAGTTTAAGCCATTAAATCCATTAACTTTTCTTTTTCTTTCCTTTGTTTTGACCTTTCCAACACAGCTGTTGTACATTGTGCTGGTCCCTGACATGGGGCTGCCATCATCCCCCAAATCCCAGCTCAGGAGATCAGGTTTGTTGGGTATTTCCTACCATGCACCAATACAGAGTACGAGCAGAGCATCAAGAGAAAAGCTCACAGCAAATATTTATCGGCTGACACAGAGTGGAGAGCAAGGATCCATTCTCTACCAAGTGAAAGATTAATGCACACATGACCCTAAAAGTGGCATTCAGAGCATCTCTGATGGCCTCTTTGCCCCTTTGTCCTGTTGATTTGCCTTCTTTCAGTTCTCTGTTTCTTCCCTGATGGTTTTAATATCGCCTCAGGTCCACTCTTTTCAGTCCTGGCTCAAAAAATTAACTTCTCTCACATGGCTTTAACATACAGATCTTCTCACACAGCTCAAAATGACGTTCCCAGCACCTGCTGCACCAAACTGGGCCAAATGGGATCACACAGATATAACCACGGGCTATGGGTTATAATAAGGCTTCTGGAAGAGATGAGGTTTGGAGAGTTTATCCAGACTTGACACAGCTCTAACCGAAAAAAAACGAGTTTCAGAATTTTCTGCATATTGGAGAAGAGGCTGACTGGTTTTCCTCAAGACCTACAGTGTTTAGGTTAGCAGAACCTACAGGAAATGGACTTTAGCAGATTATAAAGTTAGTCATGCACAAACAGTTCATCAGAAGAAAACACATTTGAAAGTGAAAATCCTAATAATTTTTCAAAAACTACAACACAAAATGAAACAACAACAAAATAATAGTAGATCAAAAAGAAGAGGGTATTAGTAATTCTCAAAAAGCCAGTTTGCTTTCCACTGAATCTCAAAAAATACATCAATAGAATTTCAAATCAAAATAACAGAGGATGATGTACCAGCAAAGCAAGGAACAGCATTTGATCTGATCTGATTCCTCTCATGGATGTGCTCATAAATAAATGCAGAACTGGTGGAATAAATCTCTCATAAATGCATAAAACAGGATTGTTTTCACCCAAACCCAAGTATAAAATATGCAGAGTGCCTGACATCTCAGTAGAACCTGCTCAGTGCAGCAAGTGAGGAACAGAAAAAAACTCCTTACAATCAAGAATTGATTGACTTCTAGGAAGAAATTCTTCTCCTTGAGGGTGGTGAGGTCCCGGCACAGGCTGCCCAGAGGAGCATTTTACTCACAAAAAAAAACAGAGTCCAGAGGAAAATTGTCTAAAAAATTAGCAAAACTTAAAGAGAATGACTGAGGATTTACAAAATTAAGGATCACAAGCACTAAAAGAACCCTGTTACAAGATTAATATATCCCCAAATTATGTTTAGGAACCCCTGAGAAGCACAGCACTCATTCTGCTATTCTTTCTTGATTCATACATTCCTTTTTTTGTTAATTTTTTTGGGGGGGAAGTAATTTATACATGACACCAAATATTCTGTGTATAAAGAGCACATCTCAGTATCATTTTCTTCAAGCAGTGAATGGACAAGATTCATCTTCTGTGGGTCTGGAACAAGACTGAAATATGAAAGAAATTATGAGGAGGAAAACCAAAAAATAATACTTAAAAGGGTAAAAAATAAAGGGTTTATGCTCAGCTTTTTTAAACCCCTCTGGTTCCACTGGCTGGATAATACAGGGAGCTCTTCCATGCTCCTTCCTATAAGTAGATACTGAAGGAAAAATTACCACCCTGGAGTTTCTTGTTATAATTTCTCTGCCAAAACTTGCTTATCCCTACCTGAATCAGCAGAGATAACAGCTCCACTGTTGCTCCAGTGAAGATTTTGATATCTTAGCTCAAAGCTTCCTCATGAGTAATTTATTTGTGGCTGACTTGATTCTTGGGTTAGAGTGGAATGTTGTCCTCTGATAAGCAGCCTACAGTGGTAAAAAACCCCTCAGGTGAGTGCTTTGTGATTTAAACCAGTGGTGGGAAAGAACAAATGAAAAAAAAAAAAAAAAAGGTAGGATTTGAATAAATTTGTTTGGATAAATTTAGCCATATTGCCCTGGAGAGGTCACCATCATAGAATCATAAAACAGCTTGAGTTGGAAGGGACCTTAGGGAATATCTGGTTCCAGCTTTTCATCCGGACAAGAATTTCCAGTCAGTGGTGATCTGGCCTGTGATATCGATGGTTTTACAATAAATGTCTAATATTAGACTAATCATAACCTGAAATTCTTGTTCTGCCAAGGGAATAATTGAAGTCCAGGTGGCCACACTGCAGCTGAAAATTTTTACTCTGTGGAGATCTGAAGGAAGATGAATCTCAGCCTTAATGTGCTGATTGATTAATGCAGCAGGAAGGCACTTTCCACCCTGGACAGCCCAGGGAAGTTGTTTTCCCAGGCTGTCAGGGGGATAATGAACCTCAGGAGGTTGTCCTGATGAAGAGGCTCACTCGGGGATGGCTGTGCACAGTCCCTGGAGTTTGTGTTTGGATGATAAATGGAAGCTGTGAGCTTTGGTGAGGGCAATAGCTCAACTCCAGCTGTGCTGCTCAGCTACAGGGATGGAGCAGCGAATCTGCTCCCAGGGACTCTCTTCATTCTCCCAGAAATATCAGACAGACAAAACCAGGCTGCACCAGGAACATTCTTGTGACCTTTGGGGACTTCGTATTACAGATACTGGAGTGTTCAGGACTTTGGGCATGTGGGAGGTGTGGGTTAGGGAACAAAAGCAATGCTCAGAGAAATTTACTTGCTAACATATAATATTTAATGTATAATATTTCATACCTAAGGCTAATGATTAAAATTTAATGCATATTATTTATTAATTAGTGTATAATATTTAAAATATAACAAATAATTATATTGAGTACATAAAAAAATTATAATATATT
>VWYP01012347.1:12887-34427 GCA_013400435.1 Pycnonotus jocosus
ATATTGTATTATATTATATTATACATTATATTTACTTGCCAATATAACCCTAATCCCTTCACATAAATTCCAAGTATGGAGTCAGTGGATGTATCCACACCAAATCCAAAGTCTTTCCTGTGATTAACTGATTTCCAAAAGGATTCTTCCCCTGTGAGTGTCTCACTCCCTCCTCTGGCCTCCTGTGGAGCACTCAGCATGGAAATAGTTCTTTGCTTCAAAATCTGTCTGCTTTGGTGCTTAAAACGACACACCCAGTTAGAAAACCTGCACAATCCTTGTGGATGTGTCATTTAATTCAGTCCTGTGTCCAAAGACAGAATTCATCCTGTTTCTGGAGAAGATGAGAAGTTGTGGAAGGTGCTTCTTGGAGATAATGGTCTTGAATGGCAACCTCTTGCCTAACCTAAATATTCCCACAATACTACAGGAAAATTCAGGAGGCAAATTTGAAAACTCACATCACTTGTGAGCCCCAGAATGAAAGAGCTTGGTGCAAAGAGTTAAAAATCCTTGCTGAAATTTGCATTCTTTTTTAATTCATCATATATTCACATGGGAAATTCACAGGTATTTGCCCTCCCATTAATGCAATTCCCTACAATATGTTTTTTCAACTTCTTTCACTTCTCTCCTTTTTCTGATCTATTCTTTTCCCCTCAAGAATCTCAAATACCAACATCCTGGAGATTCTTTAAGCCTGAAACAAAGATTCAGGAGTAAAAAAACCACATTCAATTCATAAATCAGTGACATAAATCAAAAACGTTGGGGACAAATCTCTTTGGAAAATCAGAAAGAGAGAGAGAGAGAAACTTGGTTTTCACCCAGTGTTGCATTTCATTTTGGAAATGTAAAGGAGATCAAAAAGTTGTCCAGATCTAAAATAAGCCATTAGCAAAGTACACATGCCCTCCAAACCCTTGCTGGGTAAACAATTTTTCAAGCTGAGAAAAAGAGGTTGAATTCAGAGATTTAAAAATTTGGATAAACTTCAGGCAAAAATGAACTTCTGTAATCCAAACTATTCCATGATTCATCTGCAAGGCTGGTATGGCTGCCTAATGTTTGCTTCTTAAAATTTGTTCTTTTTACTGCTGGCTTTCACTGCACTGAATTTCTCAATCTTACCCTCTATCTCTGTCAAATCTAGCATATTTTTCTTGTCTGTGCCTCAGCTTTTCAGCTGCTACATTTCAATTCCACATCCAAATTCACGGTCCATTGTTTCCCTTTAACCTTTCTGCTTGGACAGCTGAAGATCTCTGTCCTGCAGTTCCTTCCTGTGAGTAAACAGCAGCATGAAATAAAGGTCAGGTCAGTGATACAGGCTCCTCTCCTCCTCAGAGAGCAGTCTGCTCTGATGGAGATTCCCCTTGGGATGATAGATCAGCTTCAGGTGCAGTGCTGGAGAGGCTGGAGTCAGCAGCTCTTTCTGAATTACTGACACCCGTCATGTTTCTCCCTGGAAAGAGCATGATTCACGTGTGCAGAAAGGCTGAGCTGGCTGCCAGCTCCTCAGGGATGCAGCATTTATCCCAAAGGCAAGAAGGAGGATCAATGCTCTGGGCAGCTGAGCCTGTGAGAGCAGTAAATTCATCACCTTTGCTGGTATTCCCATGTGGATGCACAGTTTGTACCATCAGCTCTCGAGGGGACCCAGCCCAGCAAGGACCTGGAGCTGCTGGAGCCAGACCAGAGGAGGCTCCAGGATGAGCAGAGGGATGGAGCAGCTCTGCTGGGAGGAAAGGCTGAGGGAATTGGGGTTGTTCAGCCTGGAAAAGAGAAGCTTTGGGATCATTGTGGCCGTCAAATGCCTAAAGGGAGCCTGCAAGGAAGAGGGAGAGAGAGAGTTTGCAGAGCATGGAGTGACAGGACAAGGGGGAATGGCTTCAAACTGACAGACCCCAGGGTCAGGTGGAATATTAGGAAGAAATTGTTCCCTGTGAGGGTGATGAGGGCCTGGCACAGGGTGCCCAGAGAAGCTGTGGCTGCCCCTGGATCCCTGGAAGTGTCCAAGTCCAGGTTGGACAGGGCTTGGAGCAACCTGGGATAGTGGAAGGTGTCCCTGCCCATGGCAGAGGGTTGGAGTGTGGTGATCTTTAAGGTCCTTCCAGTTGTCGGCCATTCCACGATTCTGTGACTCTTCTATGATTCTATGACTCCATGATTTTATGATTCCATGATTTTATGATTCCATGATTCTATGATTCTGTGAGTTGATGATCACACCTCTCAGAAATTCTTCAGGGCAATTCTCACAGCACCAATAATTGGACTCTGCACAAGACTCCATCACATCAGAATGTTCCTCCTGTCCTGAGATACAAGGTAAAAGATGGAAAAATTATCAGTGGTCCCATGCTCTTGTCTATCTATACTTATTCTACTACTAACTGTGATGTCAGCCTTGCCTAAACATAATAGAATCAAGGAATTACAGAACATCCTGAGCTGGAAGGGACCCACAAGGATCATCAACCCCTGGCTCTGCACAAGAAAACCTGAAAAATCCCTCCCTGTGCCTGAGAGAGTTGTCCAAGTGCTTCTTGATCTCTGTTGGGCTTGGTGCTGTGACCACCTGCCTTGGGAGATTTTTCAGGGCCCAACCACCCTCTGGGTGAAGAACCTTTTCCTAATATCCCACCTAAACCTTCCCTGGATGGGGCTTAATGCCATGTGGAAGTTATGGATGAATACAGAGTTCTGACCTTCACAATTACTTTTCACCCTCTCCTCGCATTTCTAAGTGGATCTTTATTCTCACTTCTTCACTGTTTCATTTATAGGTACTTCACCTTTCACTTTTTCTATTCCACTCCATGGCATAAGGGGAGCAAGGACTTTTTTTTTTTTCCTGTTTCATGTTTTTCCCTCTGCTCGGTCCAGATGGAGAATTTCATAGCAATCCTAAATGACACAGGAAGCAGTTTGTGCCTGATTGACTCAGTCTTTGAGTAACAGGAGCCAAACTGGGAATCTTCACTTTAGTGCATAATTGTGGTAATCCAAAGGCATTTTCAGCAATGTGTATTTTCTTGTGTATGAAACACACTTGAAGCTGTTGATTGATGCACTTAGAATTGCTTCATGCACCATCTGTATCCATCTGTGCATGCTTCAACCCTGTTTAAAAACCTCACTCGATCACCAGTTCATTAGACAGAAGCAGTGTTTCTGCTAATAGAGTGTATTAATAAAGCTCAAATGATATCTCACTTCATTCAGCCCCATCAAATACATCCACTGGATGATCAGTTTAAAATTAGAGAAGTCTCACTTAATGTGTTAATGCTGCAAGCTCCAACTCTCATCATTCTCACTAAAATTATTGCACAGAGCAACAGACTTGTTTTGGAAAAAATCAAGCAGCAGTTGAAAACTTCATGATTGAAAAACTGAAAGAGATTTTAGAAAGAGAAATGTTTAGAAGTTTTTCTCCCCTTTTTTATATACTTTTTTTGATCTAACAGGAAATTTGACCAAAAACTTAGAAAGTTGTCTTCAGAACTCATCTAGAAACATTCTTCAGACAGAACCCTTTTAACTCAGACCTTCTCATTTACATATTAATTTGCATATCTCTCAGAACATACCAGGGATGCTTTATTTCACTAATTATCAGTTCCTCACCATTGAACATCAACGTCTGGGATTTTGATAGGAATTTAATGGCCTTAAAATCATTACAAATACAAAATTATTTTAAATATAGCCCCCCCCCGCCAACAGAGGTCTTCAGAAGCTCTCTGGGATCTCATAAAGAATCAGGGAATCACAGAGTTAAAGAATCATAGAATCATGGAATCATAGAATCATGGAATCATGGAATCATAGAATTATAGAATCATGGAATCATAGAATCATAGAATCATAGAATCATGGAATCATAGAATTATAGAATCATGGAATCATAGAATCATAGAATCATGGAATCATAGAATTATAGAATCATGGAATCATGGAATCATAAAAACATAGAATCATGGAATCATAGAATCATGGAATCACAGAATCACAGAATCATGGAATCATGGAATCATAGAATCACAGATTCACAGAGTCACAGAGTCACAGGATCATGGAATCATAGTGCCAAGACACTGGAACAGTTCCCTGAAGATATTTTGGCTGCCCCATCCCTGGAAGTTTTCCTGGCCAGGATGGATGGGGCCTGGAGCAACCTGGTCTAGTAGAAGGTTTCCCTGTCCATGGCAGGAGTGGAGCTAGATGCTTTTTAAGATCCCTTCCAAACCAAACCAAACCAAACCAAACCATTCCCTGATTTAATGATTTTGCCATCCATCAACCCTACATGGATATCTGGATACCTCTGAGCACCTTGAATGACACCAGAGGCCTTTTGAGGTCAACAGAATCAAGTCTCTTGTGAGAATGGCCGATGCTTACCTCAAAACACATCTCTGGGGAGCTGAATCACCCTCTGAATCCCACAGACAGCAAAAGGCAGCTCTGCCCTGACTGTGAGGGCAGTGCAGAGCCTGGGGAGCTCCCAGAGCTGCACCAGGATGCCCAGCACTGATGTCTCACTCCATCAATTGACTTTCATCCAGGGGGACCAAGGTGAGAGGCAGTGAAGATGACGCAGAACTTCATGTGGTTAAGTTCAGCAAAAGTTGTTTATCTGGACTGTTTTTAATGGTGGACTCAGTGAGTCTTAATTCCAGCTAAAATCCCATAACCGAAATTTTTAAAAAATAATATAGAAAATGCCATCCATAGATATAATGAGATTATGACCAGACAGGATTCTTTGCCTTCCCAGACATAAGCCAGGGATGACTCCAGCTGAATATTTCAGAGGGATTCCTCAGATGTGTATTTCATTAACTGCAGAATGTCACCCCTTAGTCCTGGATCTGAGTTGTTTTTTTTTTCTTTTTTCCTTGACACATGAAGCTCTCAATCCACCCCACGCTGCATTTCTCTGCTCACAGAGCTGCTCCCTTCTCAGGAAAGCTCATTTCCCAACCACCCCAATTACTGTCACCTCCTTTTACTTGACATTAAATTACAAGACAAGCAGAACTAGCTGTACTTAGGCCTGCCACGCTGATCTGCAACTGATTTAACAGCTGTATTTTTGCTTGCTGTTCAATGCAGCAGCACAGAAAACAGCTGTGGTGTTTTTTAGTTTAGGGGGGGAAAAAGCTTTCATTGGCTATTTTATCCTAAAGAATCCTGTCTAAAACATATTTTGAAAGAATCCTGTCTGAGACAAAATGCTCATTGGAAATCAAGCAGTTACAGGCAGCATCTCTCATGTACATACTTAATCAGCAGATTTTTTTTGGGGGGGGTAGGTTTTGGTTTCTTTCTTGATTATAATGATCTTGAGGAAACTGATTAACCCAAAGTAAGTGATTTCAGCCAGAATATGCTTATAGGGATGGAAAGTGAGGAGGTATGAATAATTTTTGTTAGTCCTCAATAAAAATATAAAACCAATATATATTTCTGTTATCTTTTACTTGGCTTTGAGAAGGCAAGAAGTAACATTTTATACAGATGATGTAATGATAAAACTATTTCTATACTTTTGTTTACATGCATTCACTCCCAGGCTGAACTGTCCTCATCCTGCTGGCTTTCAAAGGGTCAGCACATCTCAGGAACTGAGATAATCTGTGTATAAAGCCACACTTAAAGGTTTTTTTTTTTTTCTTTATAAACAGGAGGTGGACCCTGAGGTTGAATCTATGTTTCTGCTCAGACACAGAGTAACATCCCTGACCTCTGTGTGTCTCTGCCTTTGCCTCTGTCTCTAGGTTAATCAGGATATAAATATCATCTTTACCACACTATTTTAATGCATTCAAACAATTCCATGGGAGTGCAGTCCAGGCATTTCCTCAGGGGGCAGGGTAGGAGTAGGAGCTGGCTCTGTTTTTAATTACAGTAATTGAGTTCATTACCCATAGCTGTCTTTTGAGCATACACAGGGTAGGAAGGCAACATGACCCCCTGGGAGAGGAAAGGCCCAGAAGTCTGATGTCTGAGATGATTTTGTTCCTAATCTGCTTCAGGAAAAAAAAAAAAAAAAAAAGGCTCTTCACCTCTGACATCCTTTATCTTGTCATCTCATTTCAAGTTATTTTAGTGCCAAAACAAGACTTGTCCTTCACTGTATTTCTATATAATACTTGAAATGATGTTTCCCATCTGAGCTGGAATTTCCATAAAGTACTGAAATAGAATACCAGGTTATGATTTCATACCATGGGAGGGGTCTTTCCACTTAATTGCCCACTTCTGGCATTTATATATGAATTTCCCATATAAGGACCCATTATTTCCAGAAAGAAACTCACTGTTTGGGGAAATTAAAGATGTAATTGGGTTTCTTCTGGGACACATCAGGTGGATTTTCTTTCTCCAAGGATAGAGCCTGAAGATTTCCCTTCCCTATGGGATCACTGATGAGCTGTAACTGCTCTGAACTCCCTCAGGGGTGGTGAAGCTCCAGATTGAAGCCATTTAAAATCCTACTGGGCATCCCAATCCCTCTTTCCCATTGTGATGGTGAGGTTATGGCAATGGGATGAACACAGAGGTGGATCCTGTGAGGAGCTGCCAGGAGCTTCCCCTGTGTCCCACAGAGCCAATTCCAGCCAGGAGAGCTTCTCAATTGATTTCAGCAGCTCCAGCAGCTGCAGAGCAGGGATCTGTGAACAGTTTGCAATCAGAAGGAGATAAACCCTGTGAAGCATGGTTCATCTAATGCATTAGCAATGTCTGTCCTTCTCATGACTTGACCTGCTCCCAGTAAAACTTATTTCTCTCTTCTGATGCTAAGGAGAGTCTGAGCTGAAGATGTTTATATTGCAGATGTCTATAAATGTTCAGGCACCAGCCTGTATTTACAATCTGGATGTTCACCAACTGATTGAGTCTGAAACATGAGGCTTCCTGGCTCTTAAAGTCCATCTTATGAAATTAGAATTACATGTAAAGGGTATTGCCTGTAGTCAGGCAAGGGAAACTGAACAAAGCAACTTGTGCTCCTGGAGCTGCCTCTGTTTGGGGAATTTTGGGACTACAATTCTGAAAGACATGTCAGACACTCAGCTTTCTGGATGTTTTCCCATCCTTAAATAATTTCAGCCCCCCTGAATTACCGAATTTCAGCCTTTCTTCACCCCCCAGCTGCTCCACATCTCCAGTGCACCCCTACATGCACATCCATCTCTCACTGCATACACGTAAATGAATAGGATTTTAATATGAGCAGGGGGAAGTACTCTAAAACCAAACTAGATTATGTTACAGGAATGAAATCAGATTACATCTCAGCTCCCCAGGTCGATGGGAGAATGGAGAGATGGACTGTATTAATTAAAAAAGATGATGTTTAAACATGCATTCATGTTCATGTAAAGGCTGGGAGCAGCCATTTGCTGAGGTTACCATCGAGCTGGCTGCTGAGCTTGGAAGGGGAGGTGCATCTTTGGCAGGTGAAAAATGCTCTCCTTTGGGCTTGGCTGGCAGAGAGGAGCTGCAGCCACAGCACTGTGGTGGTGGAATGTCTTTTTTAGAGCACCTTTTGCTGTGGTGAGGGGTTTGCTGCACTCTGGGGTTTTAGAGGGTGTTCTCACCACCCCAAGTTGGCTTTACCTGAGCCAGCAGTGGAGCCTGGTGCCAGCAGATTGTTTCCAGCACTTTCAGATTTTACATCCTAATGGGCTGAAAAACTCCAATGAACAGCTCAGGCAGACTCTCTGACTGCCCATTGCTATGTACAGTCACTGAGGTAAATTTGCAGAGGAATGATAATCCCTAATCCTCCAAACTCTTTGCCCTGATATCTCTCCAGCCCCCTCAATAAAAAAAGTCATGCAGATTTTGCATGGTTTCCTGTCAGAACGAAAATATGATGGGCCTCCAGCCCCCTGGTGCTGCAGTAAACCTGGATCTGGCAGAGGAAAATCAAAGCAGAGAGGGAAAGGGAGGACTTCTTACCAAGAATCCTCCCTCAAATCAGCCTGAAAGCACATTTAGCTGCCTGTAGCATTTCCTTTTGACAAAGAAAAAAGTAATAATCATCCCCAGCTGTGACCCTAGCAATAAACACATTCCTATTGTCGTTCTCAGGCCATAAACCCACAGTTTCTCTGCTGGAAACAAAGACTCATTCAGGTGCCAAGCTTGAAGGGCTGTTATTTGTACAAAAACTGCACTTTCAGGGGAAGTTCACAATCACTCTGAGAAGTCTGTATGCTTTCAAGCAGTGTGAATCCACCGCTCCCAGCAGTCTGCACATCATCTAGTTTGTGTCGACTTCTCTGCAGCCACGGAAGACACAGAGTTTGAAATATTGTTGTGTTCTTCCAATTCAATTTGCCATCTTCTGCCTTAGATGGCTCACCTGCTGTGGACCTAATTCTGCTTCCCAGTTATACAAGAGTAAACCAGCAGGAAAAGCTCTCCCCAACCCTGAGTTATATTGGAGGGAGGAAAAAAAAAAAAAAAAGCTGTACAGGTTCCCTTTGTTACAGGGACTGTACAACAACACCAATCCTCTTAAGATCTAAAGAAAAAGGTTCCAAGAAACCATGACAATAATACACTTTTTTTTTCTTTGATTTCAGCAAAAATTATATTGGCCTCCTGAGCCCTAAAGGGGACTTACACAGGGGTTTATGGAAATTTATTAGGTATTTAATTGTTCATTCCTTTTAATTTTCAAGAATAGTAATCATTATTATGATAATGCTGTTATGACCCAGAATATCAGTTGGTCTTAGAGAACAAAGAATAGTCTGAAAAGAACCAAGAATTGTCTGAAAGGATATGATTTATCTGAGAGAGCTGTATAGATGTCTGTGCCTTGGCTTTTTCTCTCAACTGCTTCAGAATCACTGGGAAGTGAGGATTTGTTGGGGATGATTAATCTCATGTTGAAATAAGTGTCTGCAATAAGTCAAAGGAATCATCTGTTTCTCTGTGTTACTCATAGCAAGAAATTCAGCTCCTGCTGAGCCATATTCATCAACAATGCAGATATCTCACTTTATGGGAGGTGTTTAATCATGGGGTCAGACTGTAAGGTTATACTTCTACAGAGGGAAAAATAATTTATATTTTGAGGGAAGAGTTCTATCCTTTAAATGCAGGTTCTCACAGGTGTTGTGCTGCTGTGCACCAGCAGTATTTGGTCATCTTGGAAGTTTTTATGAGGTGATGGGAATGGACAGTGAACAAGAGAGTGACTCAGAAAACTGTGTTTTATCCATCCCTGCTTACTGTGAAAATCACCCTACAAATTTTTGCTCTTCCTGTGGCCAGCAATTTTTTTCCATCCAGAAAAATCTGTGCATCTTTTTGAGACAAAATCCCAATTTCACTGGATTTCTGCATCTGTGGAGGCTGACTGGAAGTCAGGATTCACTTAGAGCTGCATGCAGCTTATGTGCAGTTCACTTATAGCTATATTCTAGCATCCAAATCCCATTAGAAACTCCCAAATTCTGTATTTTTCATGCTTCTCAGGGGTTGCCCTGGCTTTCTTCTCTCTATGAAAAGTGTTGAAAATCCAGAGGAGTGAAAATTATGTTTTCTTTCCTCCTTGTCTGTGTGATCCCTGCAGATCTCTGCCCTTTGCACTGTGCTTGACTCTAAGGAAGAGCACACAGCCCTTAAGCTTTAAGCACACTGTCAAAAATCATTATATCTTCTAGACAGGAAAGACAGTTTGGTGAAAAAAAAATAAAGGAAAAAGACCAGGTTCTTGGAGTATTTTTCAAGATGCTTTATCCTTAGGATTCAGAGGTGCCATGCAAGGTATTGATAAAAGAAGAAAACATTGTGGGCGGTTTTGTTGTGAGAATTTTTCCTTTTTTAATGTTTTTCTGTACTTGTTACTACAGCCCTGCAGATCTGCTCACCATTAATTAGAGACAGATTTTGTGTGGATTTCTTTGTCTGTCCTCTCTCTGTGAAACCTGGGGAATGATCAGGATGTGGAGCAGAGAGAACAGGAGGTGGAATAGCACCTTTCCTCCTTGTCTTGGTTTGGAAAGACAGGTGTCTGTCAGGGAAAAGATGAAGATTCCTTTCAAATGGAGAATGTAAACCTCCTCCCTCAGAAGTATTATAATTTTGAAATTAAGGAGCTTTCAGGCAAAGATATGGGAATAGGAAGAACAGTTCTTTACAGGAAAATTAAAATAAAAAGGTAGTAGTACAAAAAAGAGCAAACAAATGAAAAAAACACTGGCACCCTGGCACCCTGTTGGTCAGGATGTTGGGAGCAGTCGAATCAAGTCCTCCTGCAGTGACAGATGTGGTTCTGTTGGAGCAGAGATGATCCTGTAGAAGGGGCCAGTGGTGCTGAGATGGGTCTGGTTTTCCTCTGGGAATCCAGTGCACACAGGCTGTGCTGCTGTTCCCAATCCCAGGTTTATCCAGGTCAATAATCCAGTGCACACAGGCTGTGCTGCTGTTCCCAATCCCAGGTTTATCCAGGTAGGAATGCTGGGCTCCTCCCCTGGGTGCAGCATCTCCCCATGGATGATGGAATTGTCTCAGCCATGCAGTGAGCCTCGATGGCCCATGAACAGCGGATATACCCTGGAGGGAGGATGGATCATGGAAGAGATAAAGCAAACACCTCCCCCAGCCAGTTTCAACAGATGGCAATAGAATAAATACTGCTGGTTACATCTTGCATTGATACCTAAGACACTCCTGAATACCCCTTCACACACTCTCTGTGCTTCAATATTCCATATTCTCCACCTCCTATCCAAAGGAAAGGCTTCTGTGAGCTGCTCTGCAGCTTTCACTGCTCCATCCACCACCCCATGGCTCCTGACCCTGCCACAGCCCTTGTTCAAAAAAAAGGAAGAGATCTCCTGGGTTTGCTCTGGAAAAGAAAGCTGCAGAAGCCAGTGGCATGTGCTGGTCACCAAATTTTCCTTGGGGTGGACCAGAGCATGATAACCCTGCCTTGGAAGGTGGTGTACAAGCAGCAGAGTTGAGGGAAGCAGAGGCACACCAGGGGACACTTTGCAGTCCTCGAGAGCAGTGGTTGTGCTCTTTTATATCTGGACTAGGCTGAGTTTCAAGTTTAAGGGTCCAAAGCCATGAGGACCAGTATCAGAATCTCACTAGACCACACAGGGCAGCAGCACCTTTGTTTGTTAGTTCTGCAGGACTCCATAGCTCCAGAGAATATTCCCTCAGCACCTAAAGTCCATTTGGTAAAACTCCATCAACATCTTTTAAACCCTCCTACAAACCAGCTCCTTTTCCATGCCCTTCTGCCCCAAACTTTTCTGCTTCAAGCAGTGAAGGGAAGTTGGAACAGCACCTGGCTGTGTATCCTGTGCACTTAGCAGGAATGATGGCAGACACATCTTCCTTCCCTACAAACCCTCCTTTATCCTTCCCTTGCCCTCCTCATTGTGTGCAGTTAATTATCTTCTCTGAAACTCTCTTTAATTCCAGTGGCGGATAAAAGCTGGCTTTAACAATGCAGCACATCCCTGTAAAGGCAGGAAAAGAAAGAGAGAGAGATTCCAGCTTCATACTGGGTGACAAATCAGTCAATTCTTGGCTGCCAGCTGATAGGATTATCCTAAATAGGCTTTGTGAGGCCTGGGGTTTTATGCACACACACTCGTCCAAATGAAGTGATAACGTTTTTGATGCTTGATTTAATAATAATGTGAGGATATCAGGCACTGATCACTTCAAACAATAAAAAATACCAGTCTGGTATCTTATTAATCATTAAAATGAGCCTCGTGAAAACAGCAGTTCCTCAGCTTTTATGAACTGGCATTTCTTCGCTGAAATCAATGGCATTGGATTAATTTTCTGCTGTGGCGAATTTGACCCATCATGGCTTTTTTTATTATTGTTAAATGTTACTTTGGGGCTGGCACTGCATTGAGGCTTTGCAGGGAGAGATGAAAATAAAATTATCATAATGATGGGCTTAACTGTGAACATGTTTCTTTTGTAGTGGGGTTTCAGGTAATTTTTAACATTATTCCTTCAAAAGTGGGACATACCTTGGACAGGCAGGACTGTGCAAAGCACAGCATGGTGTTAAAAGAAAGATATTCTATAATTCTGTGATTCTGTGGTGTGTGACTGAGTACATGACACAAATTCTCTCTTATGCACCCACACATTTCAGGCAAAGGCAAAATTCCCCCGTGTTTTTTCAGCCGAGCTGTGAAGCAGAGAATGATTTTACACGCAGAGGTCTCCACTGTAAACCAAACTCTTAAAGAGCAAAGAATAATTTTCTCTTCAGGATTCAGTTTTGGGTTCTAATTATCACAATTTAGCAAGTTAACTAAGTTGTTGTAATGTCCCATATGCACCACATCAGCCTGCAGGAAACGTTAATGCCTGAAAGCTGAACCCTTTCTATGGATGCTTGGCCTTTTCACAAGTGCTAAGTGAAATACATTAAAATTATCTCAGTGAGTTTAAGTTACAAGACAGTTCATTACATGTGCCACGTGGCTGACAGAGTGCATCTCATCAGTAACCACTGCTCAGGTGATGATATCACTTTAATTGGCTCATTAATTTGAGACTTCAGCTGGTGTGTTGTAAGTTGAATTTTTCTTGCCTGGTGGAGGTGCACAGACTTTCCAAACTGCAAGCAGCGATTCTTGCCAGCGCAGGAGGGGGGATTTCTTCTGCTGTTAGTTCAGGAGTTTCTGTTCCCTGCACAGCCAGGCAGTGTCTGCCTCAGCTCCTGTCAGGCTCCTCATCCCAAGCTGTCACCACTGGCTCTGTCTTGTGAGCCAAAAGGAGCCAATCTGCTCCTCCACACCAACCTCTGTAACAGCCCAAAACTCCATCCCATGACTCATTTTACCCACCCAGTGATTGGTCTCAAACCAACCTTAATTGAAAGGTGTTCTCCATGAAGATTTTACTGATGATCCCTGTCACTCCGCTTTATTATATGTTCTCATTTCTGGTTTGATTTGTCCAGCTTTAATTTCCTCTTAGAGTCTTCTATTTTCCCATTCTTTGCCAAACTGTGAGGATGCCAGAGTCAGAGTTATGTCTTCTATAATTGCTCAGATATCAGACACAAAGGGATAACATGGCTCATTATTTAATTCCTTCCCTTTTAGTGTTTTAAAAAGTTATTAACACATAAAATTTTACTGCACCGATTGTCGGTTCTTTTATCATTTTCTGCTATTAAAGAAGCTGCAGAAATCTCTCAGTTAATTCAGAACACCCATGAATTAACACTGCCAGCCCACTCTGTTTTATTTGGCGCCCTGACACGCTAGACTGTTGGGTCTGCTGTAAATTCAATTATGCAAAGCACCCACTGGTCCCCTGAGTGAGGGGATGTCCTTGTGCTCGAGTCCCACACTGATGGAGTGCAGCACAAGGTGGTGTCACCCTGTTTGGAGCTGCCCAATCCCTAAAGTTTAACCTGAGTGATGTAGTGTCTGGGTTAATTAATCCTGTTTCTCTGTGGAACTAATTAGCTGGGGTGCTGTGGTGTGGTGGCTGAGTTATCATATCAAGTTTGGTGCTGATTTGATTTCCTCCAGTTCAGGGATCTCTGTGCCTTTGTGGAATCTGTGACGTACACACAGGGCTGAACATGAAGAGAGTCTCACTGGAGAAAACCCTGGATAGGAATTAAAAAATGCATCAACCATGAACATTAATGAAGGTAACAGGGACTGTTCACTCGTCATGTACAGAAAAAGCTTTTTATGCCAAGATCTTAGAAATGTTATCCAAACTCCATGTCCAAATCAGTAACAAAACCAGACTCTATCACCAAAAAAACAAAACAAAAAACCAAACCAAAGCAACCAAACAAAACAAAAACAAAAAAACCAAATAAACAAAAACACCAAAAAAAACCACAAAAAAAAACAAAAAAAACCAAACCAAAACAAACCAAACCAAACCAAAACAAAAACCAACCAACCAAACAACAACAACAACAAAAAACAAAACCAAAAAAACCCAGAAACTGGAAACAGGTAACATAACCAGAAAGAGAAGAGCTGACAGGAGATCAGGGAAGTGAAGTTCTCCACATCAGTTCTGGGTTTGGATCATTGATTCCAGTCATAGCTAATTACCTGAAGTCCATCAAGGGCAATTAACTGGATGTTGCTTCCTCAGTTCTTTACCTCCACACAGCAGAAGGACATGGAGTTTACCAGCTTCACAACCCTGGCATGGTAGAACTTTGTTATCTATTGATGTGCAAGCACAGCTCGCTCCTGGTTTAAGGAGGAAGGGGTGTAAAATGTGTAAAGTCACTATGGAAGGCTCTGAATCTGCCTCCAAACTGAGCAGAAGACTCCTAAGGGGCTGTCATTAAATGGCAGGAAAAGAAAGGACCATTGAAAGGACCAAAAGGTCTTTGCTTTTTTGGAAGCTCCCTGTTCTGTCAGCATCCAAAATACAGAAACTGACACTGAAAGCTTCAAAACTTCAGGAGACCTGAAGGGATGATTTGTTTGCCCAAGGAATCCTTGCAAACCACCTGATGTGCACCTGCCTCTGAGAAGTGACAGCATCTCTGACAGCTGCACAAATCCAGTTCACACCTCCAGTGTGAACACAGTTTTCAGCTGCTGCTCAGGCTCAGGAATCTGTTGAAAGGTGTATTTGGCAAATGGAAATGATCTGCTGTGACCTTGTTTGGTTTGGAGAACATACCAATGTCATGCTAGACTGATAAGGATTGGGTTAAGAAGGTCATCTTGGAGCACTCTACACTTGGATAAAAACACAACTCCCATGAAGTAAAATGCAAAATACTTGAGCTAGTTGGAGTAATCACGTCTGTGTAAGAGTTTGTTTCTTTGTGGGTGCTCTTTGGGGTACATTCTGATGACAAGACAACTTTTAATTGATGTTTGGAGAGGAATCTGGAATGATTTGCTTGATGACTTTGCCGGGATGACTCACGTCCAGCAGGAAACAAGGCAGTGATAAACTCAAATGAGGCTGTGGGAGGCAACATGCTAAAAGCTCATTATGAGCATCATTCTTCTAACCAGTTTTATGATGCAGAACAGATTCCAGGTTATTGCAATCACTTTACAGTGAAGGGCAGATAAGGACTAGAGTGGGATGTGATGTCAGGCAACATCTTCTTCTCTTTGTAGAAAATTTGGAGAGTAACTTTTAAAAGAATCTGGGCTCAGAGAAATCCAGCTGTTCTCTACACCCGGCATGCTCTGGAAATTTTGGAAAGAATTCTTCCACTTGTTTGAGGATGCTCTATCAGGTGTCAGTGTGAATGTGATTTACAGAGAGATGAAACACAGACAGGTTATTATCAAAAGGGCCAGGAAAAGTCAAACTCCACGACAACTCTGTGAAGGAAAGGATCCCAGGAATCTCTGTATTTAGTTCCCTGTCTTTCACACAGATAAAGATCTGCAGTAGATTGACCTTGTCTGGATGCCAGATGGCCAGAACTTCATACAAAAGCTAAGAAAAAGGAGGAGGAAGTGGAATGCTCCTAATGATGAGCTTTGTCTTCTGAAACAACACTTTCTGTGTCCTGAGAAGAGACTGGATATTCTCCATCTGCTCACGGGAAGCAGATAATATAAATTTAATTTTCCTTTGGACCACACACAGCCTTTGCTCTCGCTTTGTTAAACAGCCTTCCTCTTAACCAAAAAGGATTTTTCCATCTTATTTTCTCCCTCTCTGTTCTGCTGAGGAGGGGAGTGATGGAGTGGCTTGGTGGGCACCTGGTATCCAGAAATACCAACCCACCACAGTTTTTCCTTTGGTTTAATTTCCCCTGGCCTCAACCACAGCCCATGCATCTTTGCCCTTGCACTGTGCAATTTGGTCCCTGATTAAGGAAGGTCTGACTCACACTACCTCTTATTTGATAGTCAAAGGGAAAAAATGCTTATAAGGTGTGATTTACAGAGCATATTTTGTGCATCTCCTTGGAGTTTAGATCAGTAATGAGAAACTAAATTCAAATCCTTGATCATGGATGGACAGGAACTACTTCTGCTGGAAAATAAAGACCCTCATTAGAGCAGATAAATCTCATCTATGTTCTTTGGAATTCTGTCTTCAGTTCGCTGTAAATTGTGGACAACCTGGGTCAGGATACAAGAAAGGTCTGCATTTTTGCATAACCAGTTAAGTTGACTCACATCTTATTCATTTATTTGCCATTCCTCATGTAATCTATATATGTACATATATAATATATGGAAAATTTTAGGACCGTCAATATTATTCATGGGATCCTTTAATAATCATGGTGTGGGTTTTTTTCAAAAACAAAGGTTTATTTTTCTTAAGAAAACTGTTCAGTAGAGAAAAGAGAATGAGAAGAAGTCTTAGTAGACATCTGTCATTTTCTTATTTTTGTGAGAACCCTGGATTTCTGATTTTCATACACAGACTCTCGATGCACACTGGAGAGCTGTGTCCTTGATAGCTGCAAAATTAGCAGCAAGATTATGCATAGGAAATTCTTGATAAGTACTCATTAGGCAGTCATCACTACCCAATTATGTTAATGAATCAGAAGGAATGGGAAGTGGGGAAGGAGGGACTGCATTTTCAGATGGAGCTTCCAGAAGATCTGAATTGAGGGGGGCATTTTAAGGCGTTCTGCAGCGAAACAGAAATGTGAGAATTGTAGTGGTGATGTTTAAGGCAAGTTGCATGAAGTTTTTCATCAGGCAACCAATAATAAGCCACTTCTTTGCTTGGGGAATTAAATCAAGCTTCCTGCTGGAACAAACTGGGATGAAAATGGCACCAAGAGTGGGGATTTTGGGTGTAAATACATGGCGGTAATGATGTTTATGGAGGTTTTAATAGGACCTTGTGAAAACAGAAGGAGCTAGAAAAGAAGAGAGAGATAAATATTTTGAGAAGAATCCTGCTGTTTTTAGCTACCATAAACTTACCTGACTAGTCTAAATTAAACTCTTGGGGACCCTCAGTGCTATGTAAGGAGACACAGATACTTAAAGGCAGTGATTCATCTCATCTTAAAACATTTATTTAAGATTTCTGCACAAAAATGCCTTCTAGAGGTATCTAGAAGTTCCTTTCTCTTTCTTCCTCTCTTTCTTTTCTTGGCAGTAAAAGGAACCTTCTCAACCAGATGAGACAGGTTTAGATTTTGAACAGTCAGATTTTAAATGGTGTTTGGAGTTTTTCCTCAAACCCAAGGAGGGCTGTGATGCAAGGCCTCCGAAATATTTCAAGTTGTTCTTCTAGTGATGAGTATTTGCTTAGAGAAGCTTGGAAATTTCCCAAGTGGATTTTCCTCCTCTTCAAAAAATGCTGCTGTGTAAGGGAGAACATGGTTCACCAAAAAAATGAGGATTTTTAGAACACTATATAAGTACCAAATGTATACTCTTAGTCTAATCTTGAAATAGAATTTAAAATCAAATTTCATGTGCAGAGGAGCAAAGGGTTTGGCTGTAACGTGGTTTATTGCTACTATACCAACACTGCTCCATATACATTTACTTTGCAAGGTGTAACAACTTAATCCTGGACCCAAATGCAGTGGAAAAAACAGAAATGACCTCCAGCCATGTATGAGGGTTTTCATTTGTCATTTTTGCAATCTGTGTCCCTCTGGTTGTGCTGCTTTGACATAATTGCTGTAACACAACCCTGACCCTGTATTTTTGTCTCCTTTCCAGACTGAAGAAGCCTCCCTGGATACCTCCATGAGTGAGATTTTTGCTGTTTAAATGTGGAACTGAAGCAGTCAGTGAGGCTGACTGCAAAATCAAAAGTGACTCTATCAATAAAAATCAGTGTGTACAGCTGAGACAGACAAGCACACAACAAAATCAAAACAAAATAAACAAAAATAATCCCACATTAACCCCACAAAACTAAAACCAGGCACAGTAGCCTAAAAGCATCCATACTACAGAAAAATAGTGTGGATTCAAAGATTCTGGAGAGCACTGGACATGTTCAGTCAGGAGCAGCATCTTCCCAGTTTCCTAATAGAATAACCATGGAAAAATTTTTGTATGATTTTGGAGAAAAAGCTTCTTTATTTTTAATCTTTGCAGGCTCTGTTGAGCCCTTCACAATCTGCAACTTTACACCATGATCTGGCCGAACAATTTAAGAGAAATGGGTATTTTTATCCAGCAATTTTCAGAGGAATGTATAGATATATATAATTTCAACCATATCTAGTACAATTTTATTTCTGAGATGAACAAGCTTTTCCCATCCCCGGTAAAACCACTTTAAATAGCATTTTTGAGGATGCTGACACAAATCTGAATGGAAAATAAAAGATATAAAGATCTGTCAATGCAATAGATGGTTAAAAAAATCCTTATTTTATGTCATCATATAACTGAATAAAGGATAGCATGGCCTAGACAGCACAAAATACCGAGATAGTACCCCAATTTCTGTTCTAATATTTTATCTTTAATATATTCTTTCATCTTCAATATATTCTTAGGCACAGCTAACGGCTTAATCTGAATAAACAGGAAAAAGTGGGACTTCTTTCAGGCTGCTTCTGAAAATGATGGAAAATAAATTCCTTAAGTAAGACTTATTTTGCCAGGTACAGTAAAAACGGGGATGAAATGAATTTAGGGGGATGTGTGTAGTTCTGACATGGAAACTTGCCCATTAAAATTTTAACAACTGGTCAAGACAATGATTAATCAAAAAAAACCTGACTCTGTCATCTGTACCTGAACCTGTGACTGGTGGTTGGTGTCAGAGTGGAATCAGCAATTCCCCAAGGGAATTGTTAAGAAAATAATTTCATCCAACACCTTGAGCATTAACAATGGAATTTAGATGTCATTTCCCTGCTCTGTGACAGATTCTCACATTGATTTGAAGGTTTGTCATTCAAGTCCAGCCTTTGCAAGGATTTAAAGCCAGGAATAACCACCAAGACATTTGGGTGGGATTCACTTTATGCAGGAAAATTTAGACAGGCAACAAATAATATAAAATCTAAATTTCTGGAGGAATATTTAAATTCCAGGAGGTGAATTTACCTGCCTGAGCACTGGCACAAAGCCTCAGGCCTGATTCCTAGGGATTCCAAGGCATCCCAGAGCTGATGGATCTGGTACTAAAACCCGTCCCCTTCTGCAGAGGCAGCTGAAAGGCAGCCTGGAAACACCAGAACGTCTGAAATTGCCCCAGATTTTTGTGTTTAAGCACCTAAACCATATCTCAAACTGACACTTAAGGGTTAAGGACCTAAATATTTCCAAAGATTTTAAGATTTTTTTTTTTTTCAATTGGGCAAGCACAGGGCTGTGGCACAGCTTGAGATGCCACTCTTTTATAGGGTGGACTTATGAACTCCTGGCATCATTTCACTTCTGCAGCATAAAAAATGTGCCCTGATGCGCGGAGGATGATATTTAATTTGAAAAAAAATATTTAAAATCGTTGTGGTCAGAGGCTTGATATAATAATCGTGCTTTGATTCAGTTGTAGCAGATTGCCTCTTCAGCCCTTCCTCTTAAAATGTTTCTCAGCTTGGAGGGAAAAAAGGCCAGAAAGAATTGGCCATTTTATACAGCCCTTTTTTCACTAATGAACAAGAAAAACAAAGCAAGAAAAGCCTCTAAGGAGCTCTCTAACTTCCCTCAGAAAACACCTAAATGCTAGGGTTGACTTATTTTCCCTGAGATCCACAGTTAATTTTCTTTTCAACATTTTAAAAAATTCACTACTCAGTTTTTGGGGTTTTTTTTCCGGTAAATAATAAAAATGAATATGCAACAAGCTTTTCTTCCAGATTTTATATTCTCCACCTGTGAAAAAGCCAAAGGAATCAGCAAAGGACAGAATAACCTGTTCAATTCATGGGATGATAAAGAGCTCTGAATAGTCTTTCCCCCCTTATCATACATTAACCAATGTCATGGTACCCCAGTGCTCTCCACTATCACCAAAAAAAAAAAAAAAATGGAAATAAGGTCTTCCACTACTCTCTGAAAGTTACAGTAATCCCCTGTTAATATCAATACTCTCAGTTTGTTAGTGGCAGGTTGCTTTAAAATGAGATTTACAGAAAGCAATTTGCTCACAGAATTGCAGGATATTTGACAGCAAATAGCCAGGTTGTTTTCTTAGGCTGATAAACTCCTCCTGTCTGTGTGGCTCTGGGTACTTTCACCTACTCACAATCACTTTCTACAACACTGCTGTGGAGGCATAAATTGGTTTTTTTTCCCCCATCTTATTTCAATATTTCATCTGAGGAGCTTTGCCAACTCCTAAGAGAGACACTATTGAGTTTCCAGGATTCCTCTGAGGATCACTGAACAATCCTGCCATAGTTATTCCCATGTTCATCCCATTTGGCTCAAGGTGAGCTGTGCAATCCTCCTCTGGGTGTAAATTATTCAGGGCCTCTTTATTGCTTGGTAAGGTTGATGTGAGAGCAGCAGTTGGTGTAGATCAGCTGCACTCAGTTTGTTCAGGGCTGTATTAAAGACAATATTTCAGCGATAAACCATCCCAGGGTTTCCACAGCATCACCTCTACACTCCTTCAGTAGCAACAAATGCAAAGCTCTGTGATTAAAGTTATGGGGGAAGCTTGGTGATGCAAGATTTAATTACCTGCACTAAATTTAATCAGAAAATCAGGTTAATTACCCTATTTCAAGGTGCCATGGGGAATGAAATGCAAATGATGGCTAAAAACCACAGGGTAGTAACTGAAAAATAAAGTCTTGTGAAAAGTTCAGTGGTGTTTCATGTCCAGGGGCTGGGTTCACATCCTTTGTGAAGGTCATTCCATCTCCATTGTGAGCTTTCACCTCCTGCTGGGGAAAGAGTTTATTTTTATTAATATTTTATATTAATTTTAGAACAATTCAGCTCACTGAGATACCAAAATTTACACAGAAGCTCACTAGTGAAAAACTTCATGGACAAGTGAAGCCATTTCTCCTCCCTATAATTTTATTTTCTTTTCCAGCAGTAAAACTGAAGCTTCACTTATTTGGCCCAAGTTACACCTTGGTTCTGGATTTATTCTGCTCCACAGAAATCAGAAAAACTTAAAATCTTGATCCCACCTGATATCTGAGCTAATGTGTAGAAGAATAGTTAATTTTCCATTTCTTGGTGGTTTTTGCACCATCATTTGCTGAATATTTGACAAGTGGGTCCTGTAAAGGCTGCAGATGGATTTTCTGAAAGCATAAATTATCTTGGGTTTTAGTAAAATCTTCTTGAAGTATTTAAAAGCTGCTGCCATCAGTTTGTGCCCTGCCCTGGAGCAAAGAGCTCCTGTGGCCACAGGCAGAGCAGGATTCAACCTCACTGGGATGTCCTGGAGAGATAAAGCCAAAAGACAACATAAAGGGATAAAAGCAGTCAGTAAAAGTAATAATAATAATAAAAAAATTAAACATCCCACAAAATTAAAAAAAAATAAGAAAAAAACACAAAACAAAACAAAAAACCAAAACCAACCAACCAACAACAACAACCCCTAACAATCAAAAGCCTGAAAACAAAACAAAAATAAATAAAA
>VWYP01012348.1:0-17421 GCA_013400435.1 Pycnonotus jocosus
GGGGAAGGCAGGGGGAGGACGGGAGAGGGGGGAGAGAGGCACCATTCATTCCTTGTAGAATGGGAAGTCAATTCAACAATGGGTAATTAGCGTGGGCCATGGATTCTCAAAGGCACTGAGGACACTGGACTCTTTCTCTCACTCTGATGTTTAGTGCGGTATTGTGGACCCCTCATTTAATTAGTGCACTTTGATACCCACAGGAGCTTGAAGCTCCAGGGCATGCTAAACACAGACTGACACCAGCAAGCTTCTGCCTCCTTCCAGTCTAATTAGAGACACAATGAGCTGCAAAGACAATGTTTTACTCCAAGATTTCTTCTGCAGATACCTCTGGCAGGAAACAATCGTTTATTTTGTGTCTATATTGGTATTCAGATTAAATTGTTAGCATGCAAAAGATGAGCTAAGGGCACATATCTATTAAAAATGCTTAGCAGAGTTCAGAAATGATGGAAGCAATTTGTGGGAGAAAAAAAATGTATTTTCCCCTTTGGAATTTTTTTTTTGTTCTCTTATCTAATTAGAAGTAAATGATTTGAGTAAGAAAACCAAAATAGGCTGGACTCTAAAGCATCTCTTATGAAATGATTTTTCTCCCTTTGCATGAATAGTTTCTACCTCTCAGAAAAGATTTTTAACTTAACTGTTTGCAAAAGAGAAAGGCAGGAAAAAAAAAGGAAATAAAAAAATGAGTACTTCTGGTACAATTTTCTGTTGAAATGAGCACCCAACTACTTTAACAGGACATGGTGCAGAGAAAATGTTACTCATATCTGCAGTATTTCCTCTTTAGAGAAGAAACCCCAAAAAGTTTGTGGCAATGATTATGTGTGTGTGTTTGTGCTGTGTGGGTATATAAAGTTATTTTTGATGGACAGTTCTATGCTTATTGGAAGAATATAAATATCCCAAGGGAAATTGCGTGTTGAAAATTAGTCTCAGCATACACTAAACACTTGCATGTGCTGCTTAACAATAGATTGGAGAACCAGTACTCCTAAAATTCAACTTCTTCTACATTTATAGTATCATTAATTTCCTCTTTTTCAGGTAATTAAAGAGAAACAGACCAACATGTATCAACGTGTCAATTCTCAGACTAGAAAGGTACTCTGCTGGTTAAATTATGGTAATTTGGACAGTTACACAATTGAATAAGTGGTTATAATGGGAGAGGGAATGGATGTGAAGAATAAGAGAAGAAAACGCAAAACAAAATTTCTATTCAACTTTTAGATCTATGAATCTAATTGTGGACTGAGGAGCAGCAAGGGAAACAGTCTTGCCCTGTTTCCTGGTGTTGTCTGAGATGCTTCCTACCGCATTTGTTTGTCCTTTGGTGACCCCTTGCAAGCTGCTTCCGCTGTCTGGGAATCACAGGAGGGTTACAGACATCCAGCTACCCTCCTGTATTCTGCTGCAACACCTGCTCCAAGGAAAAGAGTCTTCACTCGCCCCACCAGCTGAAACACAAGATGAGTTAAGGGCACATATCTATTAAAATGTGCAGAGAATTGTGATGAATGGAGTTAAGCACNAGCCCCACCAGCTGAAACACAGGACGAGTTAAGGGCACATATCTATTGTGATGAATGGAGTTAAGCACTGCTGATGGCTGTTTACCAGTCCTGTTCTCCAGGATTCTATATTGGGGCCAGTCCTGTTTAAGATCTTTATTAATGACCTGGACACGGAGACCAAATGGGTGCTCCATCAGTTTGTAGGTGACATCATGCTGGTGGGTGTGTTGATCTGCTGAAGGGCAGGAAGGCTCTCCAGAGGGATCTGGATTGACTGGATTGAAGGATTGAGGTCAGCTGGATGAGGCTCAGTAAAGCAAAGTACAAGGTCCTGCACTTGGGTCACAACACGTCACATGCAGTGCTACAAGCTTGAAGATGAGTGGAAATCTGCCTGTTGGAAAAGGACCTGGGGGTGCTGACCAACAGCCAGCTGAACATGAGCCAGAGTGTGCCAAGGTGGCCAGGAAGATCAGTGGCATTGGAGATTGTGTCAGAAATTGTGTGGAAAGCAGGGCTAGGGAAATGATTGTTGCTCTGTATTCAGCACTTGTCAGGCTGCACCTTAAATTTTGTGTTCAGTTTGAGCACCTCACTGCAAGAAAGATGTTGTTTAACCTGAATAATAGGAGGAGACCTTACCTCTCTCTACAGTTGCCTGAGAGGGGCTTATAGTAAGCTGGGGGTCAGTTCTCTTCTCCCAAGTAATAAGTGATAGGGCAAGAGAAAATTGCCTCAAGTTGCAACGGGGAGATTTAGATTGGATTTAGGAAAAAAATCTTCACAGAAAGAGTTGCCAAGCATTGGAACAGTCTGCCCAGGGAAGTGGTAGAATCATCATAGCCAGGGGTATTTAAACACCATGTAGATGTGGCATTTAGGAACATTGTTTAGTGGTGGGCTTGGCAATATTAGATTTATGGTTGGATTTCTAGGTCTTAAAGGTCTTGTCCAAGCTAAACAATTCTATGGTTCTATGATCAACATACAAGGTCTAGTAGAAAGGAAAAATAGGCTCCAGCCCTACCTGAAAATCCTTGTCTCCTTTCCTTTGGAAAGACTTCTGAACAGAGATATTTCTGCTGTTGGAACTCCCATCCCAAACTCAGAGGCTATGTCTGTATCAGTAAGCTAAATGTAAGGAACACAGTTGCTATAAACCAGACATAGATATGATCTTTCCAATATATTTAACTAGTAAAACTTATAATGTTTGCTTTCTTTCACAGATATTTAACCAAAATATCACAAGCAAGTTTGTGGTGACACAATAATGAACGCTGACACAAGTTGGAAACCATATATCAAAATGAAATCCACAGAAGTACTCCAGGCAAACATTTAAGTAATCTTGGTTTTATGGTAGTTCCTGCTGTAGTTTACAGACTTAAATTATGGCCTGCTGTCACTCATGGCATTGTACACTTTCAACTTTCACCACCTAGCACTTTCCCAAGCATCTCCAGACACTCACTTAGGACAAGCACAGGTCGGAGGCTACCCCAAAAAGGGAATACAAAAAACTTTACAACATGACTAGCTTCTTCTTCATGCTAGAGTCCTCCAACACAGCCCAAACATCTTCGTGATCTCCAAAGACCCACTTTTTCTAATCCCACACAGGAAGGTGTGAAAATAAGTTACCTGTTCTGGACTAAAAACCTGCCAGTTAGCCAGGCTGCAGAGAAGCATTCACATTATTTCATGAACTTTGAAATGAGGAAGGCACTCCCCAGCTGATCAGCATGTTTTATGATGGTGACATTAGTGACTCCAGAGGAGATTCAGAAGCTATGTAGTGGAAATGGAATCAGGGGGCATAGCTTGACCAAGGACCTGCAGCTGGGCCATGGTCCCTGCTGTTTTCTCTGTCAGAGCGATGGAGAGGACAAGACATGAGCTGTCCATTACAAGGATTGTGAAAAATGATTCCATTTCCTAGTGAGGACTGCTGTCCACTGTCATTTGACATTCCTTTTCTCATATGGAAACGGTCCAATAAGATTGTTGGACAGAATTTAGATGTGTGTTACTTCTCATTTAACAGTTTTGTAACAGGCACTTGTATGGCTTACTTTTGTGGGAGGCTGTAATCAATGATATAAGCACATGGAAGTGTTAATTTGTCTTTGAAATATCATTTCAGTTTTCTTCTTTACTTGGAATAACTCTGGTACTCTTGGTCCCAGAGAACTTGCCATTGTGGTGTGACTGATGATCTTCCGAGGCCTTCCCTGAGGGCGCTAAACTGTGCTGCTGCCAAGTGACCAGCTAATACTTCGTAATTTCACCAAAGACCAGAGAAGATGAGTCAAGAAAGACTCTGAAACATGACACAGGTAGACAAGAGCAAATGAATTTCCCTTTCCACTGTGCCCAGAATGAGGTGGGGTTGACAGCTGATGGTAGTAAATCCTTCTGTACTCCAGAACCACAAATATGGTCACAGGTCTATTGGGCAACATCTAGATTTGGTGGGTTTGTTTTTATTTTTTATAATGAAATTTAATTTTACCACTCTGCTTTCCATCATTGAACAGAGAAAGAAATAGTAACAACTATATGAAGTGGATATCTTCTAGTAATAATCCTTTGCTATAGCTAGACTTTAAAAGCAGGATCTGTTCTCCCCAAGGCTACTTATTCCCTATCTGAAACATTAAAGTAACTGCTGAATAATTAGCCGTTGATACCTTGGAAATTAATGTTTAAAATGCAGAGGAAAAAAATTGTACATTTTCTTCAAGAAAAAATATTCAAGCTGTAAGTTGAAAGTGCCTAATCCTTTCAAATATCCCCCACTTTCGAAGAAAACAAAAAAGATTATATTATTAGTATTTACTATGTATACCAAGCTTTGTGTCATTTTTGGTGCATTTCTGAAAGCTATAAGGCAATTAATTAGGCAAACTCTAGGATTTCAATGTGCTATTGTTCACATGCTAGGATTTTCTGACATGATAACGTGCATGATATATAAAAATTATAAACAGGTAGAGGAGACTAGAAGTGAATGGAGCAACTGAGCAATAATTAGGTTTTAAATATTTAATATTGTTGAGAAATAATTAGGATTCAAAAGTGGATGTAGGTATCAGTCAACAATGAAACCCAAGAAGCTTTCTTAGGTGCATGTGGGCTTTCCAGCCATTCATTCCTGTGTAATTAAAGCTGTCATTCTGAATACACCTGTCTGAAAGTAAATCAATGGAATCATGTCTTCCTGAGTATGTACACCTTCACGGCTTTTGCTATTTCTTACTGGTTTGCACAGTCACAGGAAAATTAAAACAACCCATATAATCAGAATCTGTAAGATAACCTCAAATTTCTGCTGCTGCTTCCCGGGAATACAGTAAATTATCATGTGGGATCTGAAATATGTATCTGTGGTTGGAAACTGGAATTTCAGAAATTAGCCTTTTCACTAGAAAAAAATCTTGTTGCGGCATTCACTATGTCTATTAGTAAAAGACAACTCTGAGAACTCCAGCTCCTAAGCAGACCAAAATCCCAGGAAAAGAGTACTGGATATTTCAATAACTTGCACTTGGCAGTAGTAGCTGGACTTCTGGGAGGGAAAAGATCTTCTGATCAGTTTGTACAACTATGTCTCATTGACAGGGGATTCCTTGATACATAATTGTCCAATACGACTGAATAAGCTATGGTCAGTAACTGGCTCATGTTCAAGTTATGATCAAAGATGACAAGGTCCAAAGTGCAGGAACCCCCTAATTACATAAAAATGTTTAAAATAATCTCTGAAAAAAAGACTGATGTGTTCTACGGGGTTTCTGCATTATTTTAGATAATAGTAAATGAATTTCCAAAGAGTAGCATCAGCAATAAGAATCAGAGAAATAAGAGGAAAAGGGTGTTATGCCCTCCTTACTTCTTTCTTGTTGTCTCCCTTATTTTCATTTGAATATTTCCTCTATCTGCCACCCCCCTATCTGCTCCTTTTGTTTAGAAATTCATCTCATTCCCTCTTGGATTCCATGATGCTTCTTGCTTCAGGGGCCCTTCATAGTAATTTATTCCATACATTTCTAATCCTTCTGTGTAAAATAGTTATGCCTTAGCATTTTTTTTCTTGTTCCCGACTTTCCAATTTTTAGATCATGTCTTCTAACTTCTGTGGTCTTGCAAGTGTAAAGAGCCTGCTTGGATCAATTTTATCAGTCTTCTTCATAATTTTTAAAACTTCAGTTGGGTTATATGAAGTCTCTTCTTTTCCACTGAGAATATGCTCAGCTTTCCCAGTCTTTCCTTATAACTTAAATCATTGATATCTGGTATCATTTGTATAATTGCTCTACACAGCTCCCCTGAAGAGCAATTAAACCTTTACAAAGATATAGAGGCCAGCACTGTATAAATTACTCAAGGTAAGGATCTGAAAGGTAAAAATTATTCTTAAATAAAAATAATTCTGATTCTCTTGATTTAGATGGAAGTTCCTCTAGCATCACTGTTCAAATTCCAATTCAATTTGCTATACTTTTAATTTCATTTACATAATGGAAGGAAAAATGATTTAAAATTATTTGCTCTGTATAACAGGAAAATGGAAAGAGGAGGAACAGTTTTCTGCTATAAAGATGATATAACAAGGAAGAGGAAGAAAAAATTGGAAAACAAAGAGTTATGACCCAATTGCACCTGGCTCTAAGGGCTCTTATGCCCTTCCTACCCTTCTAGGGTCAAAGACTCCAAAAAGTAGTTCCAGTAATGAAAATAAAAAAAGGCCCCAATTACAAAACCTTGGAAAGAGCACACTTCCAGAGCTTGACACTGTCTGTACTTTCAACTTAGGTATAAAGAAAAATACTTGTGCTCAAACCTATAATCATTGATTGCTCTGGCTCACACACCTTTCTCTTAGTAAGCAGAAGTACTAGTTTTACAAGTAAGCACATTTTTTCTTGTCTCTTTATCTGTGAGGCTTAGACTTGCTCACAGCCATACTTATTTTACCCTACTGAGTACATGTTAGTTGTACAAGAGGTTAAACTTTTAGACAGCAGAGTGGCACACTTACATGTTTCTTATCTGTTGAATACAAGTGTAAATATCCCTCTTTAACTGACCACACATACTACAGTGCTGTCCCAACGTATGAGACATATTTCAGATATGCTCATTCACACTTTTTTCCTAAGTGAAAATTGTTTAAGCCATTCTCAAAGACCTTGACTAATTATTTTCTACGTTTTAGTTTCTACTAATTATTATCTATATTTTATTTTCTACATAATAAAATGAAATACGTATTTTTCAAGGCCCTTTATTGACTGACATGTCTTTAGAACACTGAAGAGTCTGGATGGCCTTAGAGGACTGTACTCAAAAATTTTGTGGTAGCATATGCTCTTTACTGTTTTCATATTTATGGTAGATAAATAGAACTGCTCTTTCAATGTCCTTCTCTTATGCAATGGCCTCCTCTTATGCCTGGGAAACTTTTCAGTTCAAATAGCAAGACACTGACCAGCCAACAGTGTAGTACAGTGTATATTGCTGCTGTTCTGACACCTCAACTGGCTCTTTGAGAAATTGTTTAAGAAATGTCCTGAACAAGAAATAACACTGGTATTGATGTCTTGCACCTTTCCCAAATACAGGATGTTTTCTATTAGCTTCAGTGTTGTGTTCTTACATCCCTGTCACCTAACAGGCCAGATTTTATGCTACAGTAAATCAGATTACCTCCTGGAATGCAAAAAGGCGTTTGTCATAGACAACTTCTGAGCATCTTTGCCTCTAGATTATTCATATCTTGTCTAGATATTCAGGTACATAAACTACTCAACTGAGAGGGACAGGTGATCTGCCTTGTGGTAGAATCTGGGCCAGAATCTGTAGACTCCTTTATCCAATCCTGAGAAGAAAGAGTTCTGGTGCTATTCCCGGAGGTGTAAAATGCTATCTAAAAGAAGGGTTCTCCAGAGAAGGATGGAAAAATTTGCAACAAATTCCCTTGCAGTTCTCAACATTTCCTTTCCTAAATCAGTTGTTACTTTAAAGTAAGAGATAGTCACCAGAAATTGTTTTCAGGAAACCAAGATCTTTTTCATAGGATGATGTTGATACTATTTCTGTATCAACCAGAGTATTCTTTCCTATAAATGCAGTCCCATCTTCTTTTTTTTTTTCCTGTGATAAGTAATCAAGCATCTTAATTAGTTGTAAATCATCTATTACCCACAACGTACATAGTTACATTACAAAATTCCTCATTCCTCCCAGAAATCATTATTAGTTTGTCACCCTACACTTGCCACTCTGTCTCAGAGATATGCAAACAAGAATTTTTCCTCTTTTGTGCCACTGAGACCTATAATCAGAGAAAACATTCTGTTATGGCATATTCTAAATCTGTTCTGTTACAATAACAGTAAGTGTATTTCTGGCAGAGAAGTCAGGATAAGAAAGAGTGCATGTAAAAATGTGTCTCTTCAAATATGTCTCCATTTCCTGGGCTGTTTTTCCTCGTTGTTGTCCACTCACCTTTCTGGGATTTGATGTGCTCTGCCAACCAAAGTTTGCCACTCAGCAGAGCCTTGTTCATGGTGCACATTTCCCTTGCCATCAACTTTAACTCTGCCTCTTTACACACCTCACTTTTCTTTTTCCTGTTCCTCTTCCTCTCTGTAGGCTCTTCTCGGCTCTTTTCCATTGACCTCCTTGCTACTTCTCATTTTCCACATTTAAAATTAACCATGATTCATTGATAAATCTCTTACACTCCTTTATCCTCTCAAGGATCTTTGTTTCTCTTCCCAGCCTCTCCATGTTCAGTTTAAGATTCTTAATTGTTAAATATCCATCACACAGAGAGTTCTCTCTGAGTTCCTCAGTTTTCACAGCCATGGCAAGTCACATCTCCAGTGACTGATCGCAGAACTGTTCTCACTTCAGAACACCCTCTGTTTCATACAAAAGTGAATGCTGATATAAACTGATGGACACTTCCTGCTGGCACAATAAAACAATTTTACAGGAAATCATGCAATTAAAAGAAAGTCACGTGAGTCTGATGGTGATAACAAGTTTGGAGTGATTGGCATAATACACAAAAAGAAAGGCACGCTGTCCCTTTACAGGTGAAGCTCTTTTGTGGATGCACAGCCCAGTTTGAGAAAGCCCAGATACAGAAAGAGCCTTTCCATGAAGCTTTCCAATGAATGAAACAAAGGAGGTTTCAATTCTGTGCACCTACACAAGCAACTCAAAGCCAACTACACTCCCTATGAAATCTTGTTGAGAGGAAACATCTGGAAATGGTAACATTTGGTAGATTTGCTAACATTTCCTTTTATATTACTTTTCTGAATTTTGAAATTTGTAAAGTTGGACAAGCTTCTTTTTTGCCCCTAGGATCCTGTGCTGAAATAAACCATTACTTCTAGGAACAGCTCTTCTGATATATTACAATGCTAAGATAAAATGACAATTTTATCCATTAGAAGCCTTTCTTCAGATTTACTTGGAAGATCTCATGATATCATATCAGTGTGTGAAGATGTGTTGTTAAGATACGTGTGCAAATAGGAGGAATTACTGATTTCTGTTCACATCCATCTGCAGCACAGAAACAGCTCTTTTAGGTATGGTAGGACTGCTGAAATTTATGAAAATTTCTATTCGTTGAGATATATAAACTTTATTGCCCTTTACCTGTACTTCACAGGATCAACCTAGGAGGGAACATCTGTTCTGTGAAAATTTCTTCCCCAAAACTAAGACTTTTTCATTGTCCTTAATCTAATAATTTTCTCCTATAACTGTTTCCTCTTTTGACAAAAAAATTTTAGACCTGACAGTTCCTTGAGTAATTCTATAAGGAATATATATTTTACCATTAAATTATGCATGACACATTAGTATTTTCCTGCTGTGTGTTTTTCATTGGTTGGTTCTATCATATTCTTACCAAAAATCTGAAGAATTACTGCTGCCAGTACTGAGAGGTGTTTCAGGTTGGTTCTGAGTTGCATAATGCTAATGACCCTGGGTTGGTACAGTCTATTAGTGCTCCACAATGGAATTGTGCTGAGTGCTCAGTAAGGATGAACTCAGTTGTGATGTACAGCTGATGGTCAGTGGTAATCCCTGCCCACCAAAGAAAGGCTTAGTAGAGGAGGAAAGAGAAGAAACACCACTTCCAGAATAAAAAGGTCATATTTTGCTGTGTAAAATTGATGCTTACAGGGATGGTCAATAAGTGTCAGCATTCATATCTTCTCCTAGATTATTCACAGCTGTAATGAACAGTGCAGGTTTTAGTTCTGATCTTAGAACTACCACTAATAAATATCCTGATTTCACTAAAAACTCAACATTTGTCCCTATTCTCGCCTTTCAATTTTAAAAGCAAATTTGTATCCACGGCAGTACTGCATTTCTAACCCTGTGGTTATCAAGTTTCTTTACTGAATCTTATCAGGCATTTTATCCCAAGGCTTTCAACAGTCAAATGTCAATTTACTTTACTTGTTCAAATTTTAATAAAGTGTTTAGAATTTGCAATGATTTTTATTACAATTTAAATGGTTTAAATATGTTGCAGTAAAACTGAACTGCCTTATAGATTTTTTTTCAGGTTAGAATATATAATTGCTATTAATTATTTTTATTTATTGTGTCATATTACATCAAGGGAATGTCCTTTATCCCTTCAGTGCATTTCTCATTCTATGATACTTGCCTGGGACTAAATCACAAAAATTGTCAAAAGTAACTGCAATGTTGGTGAGAAGTGATATAAAATCTCAGAGAATGACAGTGTCAGACTCTTGGCCTACCAGCACCTAGCAAATAAACACAATATGCAAATAGAAGTAGACTAATGTGTCAGATATTACCAGGATACTTGCAACCTTTTAAATACAGACTATCTTGTATATGCTGCTATGACAAAGCATCTTATTCAAATAAATTTATGTTACTAGAGATGTTCCTGAACAACAAAGATTTTAATGTGAAAAATAAGAACAATAAAATTTTGTGGAAAATAATGTGCTTTCTGTACTATTTATAGTTAGAGTAATTTCTCCCCTATGCAACTTGTCCAAGAGCACCTTGGGGTATTTAAACAATCTGTTTGGTCATGATGGTTGTTTTTATTTTTATTTTTTTCACTTAATATACTGTGCCTGTTTTTCTGTTGTCAGAGGATGGAAATCATCTCAGATTTATACAGTCACAAGAAATTCTAAAGTGTTTAAGTTCAAAAAATTAAGATTCCTGAAAGAGAGAAATATAAATATTACACTTTCAAGGTGAAAGGGCTTATATACACAGTAGTCATCCATTCTTTCTTCTTATAAATTACGTTTCCTGACACTCCTGGTAGATGGAAAGGTGGTCTGGGCTGACTTTTTTACTTTTGCTTATTTCTTTTCCTTTCTCTCTGCCTTCTCTCTCTCTCTCTTTCTTTTTCTCAATGCTTTATTCTTTCATTCTTTCTTCCTCACTTATCTCCTTTTCTCCCCTTTTCTCCAGTTTTCTCACTATTGCTCTCCTTTGTTTTCTTTTCTCCTTCACAAAGAGTATATTTCAGCTATAATGCAGTTCTTATTTTCCCTATTGAAAATATTAAAACCCACCCAAACTCTCCTAGAGAAATTTTGGGAAAAGGCCTTTTTGACTGTGCCTTAAGATCTAGAATTTATGGTGAAATCTTCTTCCGCCTTCCCCGTATCTGTATTATTGTATCAAAAAATTTAATGGGTAACTAGAGCTAAATTTTGCTTTCAGAATTATTTTCTTATTTACATTATATGCTATATCAGGTTGGAATTAGATTGGAAAAGATTTCCTAGATCATC
Source organism: Pycnonotus jocosus (assembly GCA_013400435.1). Taxonomy (NCBI): domain Eukaryota; kingdom Metazoa; phylum Chordata; class Aves; order Passeriformes; family Pycnonotidae; genus Pycnonotus; species Pycnonotus jocosus. The sequence goes on from VWYP01012348.1 coordinate 11,360, forward strand.
GACTCCATATCACAAAAGTGCTTGGTCATTGTATATATATGTGTCACAAAATCCATGTTCTTATCAGATTAGGCACTAGAAAGACAGAAGCAGTGTGAGAGATAGAAGAATCATCATACTTATTCTACTAAAAATAAGATCCTTGGATACATTTGACTACTTACCAAATTCAAGTCAAGCCAAATCATCTCAACACTGATTTCAGGTTTTGACTGTTGGTTGTGCTTAATATGTTAGCAGCCTTTCCCTCACTTGTCCCTGGATTTTGATGGAGGCTGAAACCAATCAGCTGCTGAGAACACAGAGTCCAGACCTGCCATGAAGAACCCTGTACCATGATGCCCTACATAATGCTGTGTCATAACCATACCACAACACCAAGGAATCATTAGTAAAATTGAACTCTCTGTGTCTGAACAACTCTGGTGCTGGACGGGTTTGAGGTATGGTTGACCACTACACTTCTTTTTCATGACAAATATTTTTTCCAAGATAAAACAGGAAGTTATTTTAAGTTGGTTTATGCTCTTGATCAGACACTAAAGGTCCTTCACCTCTGCTTGATAAATGTACTCACTTCACACACACAAAATACTAACACACTACTAGATTACAGTTTGACCTTCATATCTCAACATATAGCTTAGAAGAAGGGACTATGTTCTCACCAGGATGTTCTTCCATATTTGGTTCTTTTGATTTGAAAGGCCTTGCAGTTCTTGAATTGGTCAAATTGCACCAGAACCAGGAACTGTAGGACTGTGGCCTGGAGTGTGAAATACCCTCTGATGGTATAGGGACAGCGACTCCAGAAAGAGCTAACCAGAGAAATTGCACCTGACAAAGAGCCACAAAACCCTAGTGAAGATCTTTCTTATGGACAGAGTAAAAAGCTGTAAATAAGCCATTTGCAAGCTTGGGATTCAAATTGGGGATTAAATTTTTAAGTTTTTATTATAATATAGTGTGATCCAGAATTAAAGCACCACCACTCAGTGCAGGTTTAATCCAAGAGATTCCAGGGTCTGCTGTCTTGGGTAATTTGAAACTGTCTCTGAAACTGCATCCCACTAACAAAAATGACCAAAGGTCCACAGGCATTTGGCTCATGCTGATTTTAAGGTGAAAGAAGATTGCTCTGAATAAAACAGAAAGGAAAACCTCACAGCAACTTGTGGAACAATCTCCTCATCGTCTTAGAACAGGGCATGTAATAGACAATCTGCTTCAACTCCTCTGTCACTTCCTCTGAATTTAAATTCAAAGGTAACAATGTTTTTCCTTTTTGCTGCCTAAAGACTTCTTTTTACTCATAACAAAAATAAGAAAAGATGGCTATTACATGCAGCACTTTGGCAATTTTAATCTACACTTCCCATTTTCCCTTCCACAATTAGAGGGCTATTGTATGTCCAGTGGTTTCAACATGTATATACTACTGAACATATAAAGAAAGAAACATATATCATGCCAAAATAATTTAGTTTTTTATTACAATTTTTTCCTTCCAATTTTCTACTTACAATGAGTGCATAAAAGACCCCTTTTCACCCTATTGTTTTTAGTCTAAAAGCCACTTTATTCTTATTAAAAGGAATAATAAGTGCCAGTTGTAAAATACTCTGTCAATCACTCCCAGCACTTACAATTGTGTAACACCTTTCTTTAGGACCTCTTAGAGTGCTTTAGAAAAGATAAAAACAAATAAAATAAAATTACAATTACATTTAAATGCAGAATTAGACTATCAGTTTTAGATCACTTGAATTTTGTTACTAAAGGTTGAAAAGAGACAATATGCCTCTGAACACCCTGCAAGTAGCTGAAAGCTGCAGTAGCCTTGTCCATGCTGATCTTTGAATGAGCTATTTCACAAGACCCTCATTAAAAGCAGCCTGAATTCTAACAGAAAACATCTTCTTTTGCCCTGATTCCCCATAGCTGATACTCTTAATCTTACATTATTTCCATTTTCCTGTTTTCCTGCTGCATATTGTTTCCTCTGTGTGCACTGGTCATGGTGGGAGAATTATTTCTTGAGATAAAAAGGTAAAATTTGGATTCCTCAATAAATCCTATATTCAGGTTAATTGGAAAGGGTGAGGAATGAAAACTAGATGTGATGAAAGCTCAGTATGCTGGGACCACTGCTTAGCTTGCGAATATGGATATTTAATTTAGGTTTTGAGATTAATGTGATTTATAAACTCAGGAAAACAAAAATGTGGGTCAGAACAGACAATATTCAGTGATGGAAAATGCTGGCTCTCCTTGCAGTCACTAGTTAAATGTGTTTGAGACACTTAAATTAGATATCTATAGGATGTGTTCCCATGTCTTTTCAAAAGAAGCAGTGCAGCTGTGGGTCCTCAGAAAGGCATGTCAGTAGTTCATCATTCAGTTTCCCTTTTTTGCAGCTATTTTTGGTAGCAGAGGTCTCATTACAAGATCATAATCCATGGGTTTATGAAACTACTTGTTAAAGGTAATGGGAATGTGACAAAGGCACTGTGCTTTTTTGTTTTATTTTGTTTTTACTACCAGACAAATCAGCTCCTCTAGATATGCTGCTTTCTCCTCTAAGGGACCCTTCAGATTAAAAAGAAATGACGATCATCTTAATTTAATTGTAAGAAACCTGGTGAAACAGATTATACCCATTTTCTTTCTCATGCCTTAAAGTTCAGCAAGTCTGAGGGGAATTTTTCAGTGCTTTTTCAATGACATACATAAAACACTGATGAAGGCTATTAAAACTCATGCACTGTTGGAATGTAAGGAAGCCATCTAGTCAAATCCCATGAGCAAGGCAATGCCATGTCTACTGTATGGTTGATCATCTGCATTAACTATAAATAAATAGGTAGATGCTGATAAGAACAGACAGTATTTGAAGAAGGAGTAAATGAAAACTGATCTCAACTCATAGCCAACAAAAAATTAAACAGAGTAGAGTCTAGCTGACTTGGGCCTCATGCCATCTGAGATGTACTAGAACTTTATGTCTGACCTCTACCCTTTGAAAAGGCGCAGGTATTCTGTAGGTTCTGTGGAGAATTTTCTAGCCCCAGAGAAAGACCTCAAGGCACCCAAAAAGCAGCTGATCCATATGCTTAGGCAATGGAATGGTGCTATTACCTCATGGGAGTTTCCACTTGTAGATATCTAATTTAAAAGTTCTGTTTAGGTATTTTCATGCCACCTTGGATGTTAAGTTCAGCTGGATAAACAGAGATGACTAGCACCATTTGAGGATCCTTTGGCTGTCTGCAGCATCTAGAGAAGGCTGATATGTGTGATGTGGATATATATCCTCCTGGACATAGCTGACTAAGATTGGGTATGTTGTTTTTGGCATTTTCAGATGACACTAAAAAGCCTATATTTCAGCAATTGTAAAAGTTTCCTATATCTCTGAAGAGTATGACAGCCTTCTAGGAAACTAAGTTCCATGCTCTAGGCACTGGATGCTGATTTATGTGCCCTGATCTAAAAAAAACCCAAAATACTTCCAGTAGCAAAGACATACTATCAGGGAGGGGACAGTGTTCAGGAGGAGCAGCCATGCACAGTTTTTGGAGTCCTGGGATGTGACCCCGCTATGTGGCTGATAGGGCTTCCTGCAGCAGCTGCTCCTCTCCTCAGCTGCACAAGCTCATTCCCTCATCACATCATAACCTCTGCTATGCCAACAAAACCAGCTGTGGGCCTCTGAAGTAAATCAGAAGGGGAACTGATGCATTTCTGGTGGGTCATTTTTTACTGGGTCCGGGTCCCTGCCTGTGTTCACCATGCAGCTGTACAAACAGTGGTGCCAGCACGGGGAAGGGGAGGAGGGAGGGAATGACTTGTGGACTGCAGGAACCAAGCCTAAGTAGGCTGAAACAGCCCTGCCAATACATGTGTATCCACAGCCTCCAGGGCTCTCTGATCACACCCCTGCTCTGAATGTTTTCCTTTTGAAACTCTCCTTTTGCCTGTTTACCTACTGAGACAGATCAGTCACTTGGCACCTGTGTTTGCTTCCTGTATTTCTGCTTTTATTTTTCCTCATGGTCAGTGGCTGAGCTGTACTGTCACTCTGGCAGCAATAAAAAATTGTCATTGGAATTCCTCCACAAAAGACCCAGTTGATGCTCTCAGTTTCGCATGTGTTGGGGGTTTGTTGTTGGTTTTTATCTTTTTTTTCTTTCTTTCAGACAGTTGGTTCTTAAGATAGCTATTGCATGGGGAATGAATAGTGTCCCCACTGTAAGAGCCCAGCATAGGGATGAAATCAACATGTCTTCCATGTAAATGGGCTCATTATGCCATCAGTTCATTTTCATTATTTCCTTTGGCTTTAAAAGAGACTAATTGTCCATACAGTCATAGTCAGCCTGTATGAGGATGCAAATTAATTTATGACTTACTGCAGTGAAGCTCTTGAAAACATATACAGGTCTTTCAGAGCAGTAGTCAACAAGATTTAAACACGTGCTTAAAAGAAAGCCCCCACTTAATACAGCCCCCACTGCTGTATATTCAGTGCTAGTGCATCAAAATTTTCATAGTTTCAGATCCACTCTTTGCTGGGTTAAAAGCTGGTGGACTGCTGGGCCCAGAGCGTGGTGGCGAGTGGTGCTGCATTCAATAGGCAGCCAGTCACTGGTGGTGTCCCCTAGGGATCAGTGTTGGAGCCAGTCTTGTTTAATATCTTTAGTGATGAAGGCAGTGAGTCCACCATCAGCAAATTTGCAGGTGACACCGAGTTGGGTGCGAGTGTTGATCTATTTGAGGGTAGGAGGGCTCTGCAGAGGGACCTGAACAGGCTGGATGGGTGGGTCAAATCAAGCAATATGAGGTTTAACAAGATCAAGTGCTTGGTCCTACACTGTGGTCACAATAACCCTGTCCAGTGGTACAGGGTGGGGATGGAGTGGCTGGACAGTGGCCAGGCAGAAAAGGCCCTGGGGATTCTGACTGACAGCAGACTGAACCAGCCTGGGTTCAGCAGACTGGGTCAGTGTGTGCCCATGTGGCCAAGAAGGCCAATGGCATCCTGGTTGGATCAGGAATGGTGTGGCCAGCAGGAGCAGGGCAGTGATTCCTTTCCTGCACTCAGCACTGGTGAGGCCACACCTTGAGTGCTGTGTCCAGCTCTGGGCCCCTCATTTAGGAAGGATGTTGAGATGCTGGAGCATGGTCAGAGAAGGGCAACAAGGCTGGTGAAGGGTCTGGAACAAAGTCCCATGAGGAGCAGCTGAGGGAGCTGGGGTTGTTTAGCCTGGAGAAGAGAAGGCTCAGGGGAGGCCTTGTTGCTCTCTACAACCACCTGAAAAGAGGCTGTAGCCAGGTGAGGGTCAGCCTCTTCTCCCAGGCAGAGACAGGACAAGCGGACACAGTCTTAAGCAGGGCCAGAAGAAATTTAGGCTGGACAGCTGGAAAAAAATTCTTCCTAGAGTGATTCAACATTGAAATGGGCTGCCCAGGAAGGTGATGGAGTTACTATCTTTGACATGCTTTAAAAAAGACTGGATGTGGCACTCAGTGCCGTGGTTTAGTTGATAAGGTGGTGTTAGGTCAGAGTTTGGACTTGATATAAAAATTCCTTTCCAACCTAGTAAATTCTGTGATTCTGTGATCCTTTACATAGAAAGTGTGATATCAAGACTTGACTCAAAACATAGTAAACTATTGTAGATTTTGAGGAAAAAATTCCCAGACAAACACTTTCTAATTTTCAAGCAGGGGAATAAAAAGCTCAACAAACTCTTTAACCAGACAAAGTTTAAAAAAACCCACTCTTTAAAAAAAGTTCATTAAGATTAAAATATTCCTCTAAATTAATGTTTACTGTTCCAAAAATACTTTAGAGTTGTCTATGTACACATCTTAAAGTATTCAGTGTACAAGCTAATAGTCTGCTAATGTTTAAATAGCAAATGTATCTCTGTACAGCAATCTTCAAGTTTGACTCTGTATGAAACAAAAAAGTTAAAAGCTTATGAGAAAAGCCAGCCAGTGGAGAAGATAAGTACTAACTTGAAAAAAAAAAAAAAAAAAAAAAAAAAAAAAACTAA
>VWYP01012348.1:17439-50480 GCA_013400435.1 Pycnonotus jocosus
AAAAAAAAAAAAGAAATAAAATACATAAATTATGTGGTTATAAAACAACCCAAACTCAAATTCAACCTGTAGGATACTTATTATAAAAAAGGGTCAGGTTTAAAGATGCATATCCACTGTTTTAACACAGAGAGGTAAAAGATTATTTTCTTTTAAAAAATGCTATATTATATTTGTAATTCTATACAACTTCACAGTATTAAATAAAATTTTTAAAACTTAAAACATGCCACTTTTATTAATGGTCCATTTTAAAGCCACCAAATATTTTTATGTCAATTACTAAAACAAGGTTTAACGCTGTCAAAAAGCATTACTGCTAAAAACAGTCATCTTCTCAGTGTTTTCATCTGCAAAGCATTACAGTTTATAAAACAATTTTAACTTGGAATACGTAAGTCTCTGTACGAAGGCTTCCATATGTTAAAAATTTTATTTGTGTGTTTGAATTTAAATTGCTTTGAAAAAACAGACAGTTGAGGTTTATAGAATGGAATCTTTCTTTTAGGAAATAAATGTCTCAAAAGTACAGAGCACCAGCAGTAAAAACATTCTTACCACAAATCAGAAACACATTGAGAAGTGTTTGTCGAGTACACCTTCTGAAACCAGAATTTGTTTCTATTTGCCAGAAAATTGAAAAATCTGTTGTATCTTGGCATGCCTGTTTGGCCTCTTCCCAGGCTGTTCATGCAGTAGTGGCATTATTGTGCAATGAGGCTTTCAGGACTTATAAAGATTTCAAGTTCCTCTTCCATTTAATTTCTAAAATGCAGCATATTTTTCCAATGGTCTGCATAGAACACAATGACACCGTTGTTTTATAAAGTGAAAGGCAAAAGTGTGTATTCCACAATATTTTATTTTTAAAAAAATATGAGGTATTTTTTAAGAAACAAAGACAATTAATCAGTGTCTCAGCTTCTGCATGGCACTTAGCCAGAATCCACCAAGCAGGCATTTGAAGTTTAGGGATTGTTTTTGCAAGGCTAATTTAAGGTGAACTTAGATGGATTCAAGATTTATAAGCACTACAAAGTCTTGACTGGAGCAAAGTTCAACTAAGTAATCCACAGCTTACTCTGCAGATGAAGTGCTGCAGCCGAAACTTCCCTGTGATTTAGTCTACATTCAATGAAAATTTTCAAAACAGGCAGAAGGAGTGAGTTTCACTGTTTCACTTCAAAGGTCTCCTAATAACTGAGAGGATTAAACTCTTTTAACCAGTTAAGAAGGTTAGATGATTTTGAGTGAGTAGCTTTACATTCATCAATAATTCTAAGTTGAAAGTTTAAAGATATCATAGGCATACATGCCCTTTAACTCCTTCAGGGTTACAGAGCAACAATGCACCTGTTTTGCAACCGCATCCAAACTGCTAAATACATGAGAGCTGTTTTTAGGTTGCTCTACTGAAGAGAAGTTATTGGTAAGAAGATTAATTAAATTGCTTTATTGAAACATTTAGTAAAATTAAGAACCTTTACACTACTTCTGAGAGACTTCCGTCTTTCCCTGCTAAATAAATATATAATGAGTGTTTAAAATCATTCTAATGTGAGCTGTGCAGGCTTTGGTATTAGTACCTTTTACCTCTAGCATGCTAACGCCATATGTATATTTTATCAAATTAGAAATAAGTTTCAAATGCTCAGTCCCAGTGACAAAGGTACTTCTGAAGTAAAAAAAGCTGAGGATTTTGAAACTGAAATGAAAAAGGTACATGTAGGAAATTACTATAAATTTCTTATTTTTACAGGGAAAGACGGGAAATTATAGATGATAATAGTAAAAGAACTATCCTTTATCATATCAAGTGGTTCTTCTTAAGTTCTTTTTGCTCACGTTTACCATTATTAGTGCACTCGGAGTGCCTGGTTAATAAAGAATTACTTCTGCATTATATGATTGTACCTCAAATCTTTTGCAAATAAGTCAGGATAACATATGTGCTGTGAATTCTGAAAGAATGGGTGACAATTTATTGTGAATTTTATACAGCCTATTTTAGCATTAGTCCATAGGACTACCCTAAAATAATTTTTAAAAAACTCTTAAAAGACAGAGAGGGAATGAAGAAGTCAAGAAAAGGCCATATAGGATTACATACACTGGATCAAAAAAATCCCATTAGTATTATTATTATTAACAATAAAAACAACCATCACATATGTAATGTCTAGGGGTCATAATACTTTTTTAATAAAATATCAGAGACAATTGAGAAAAGTAATTGCAATTTTGATTGATAGAAGGACCACCCATATCTTCTATCTATCCAGCAAGGTATAATCTGAATGGACTTTATTTCTCAAATGAGAAGTTGAAGGAGTGGGAAATAAGTCAAATCTGTTATTATGGATTTTAGAAATGACTGAAAATAGACAACATTTTCTCTTGGAATGTCCTAGACACAACCACAACCTGCTTCATGAACATCACTGGCTTTCTTTGTAACCTTACATACATGAAATATACAAAAAATGCATCTTAAAAAAGCATCTCTTAAAAATCAGAATACTAAAAAATATCTCATCAGCTCTTCTTTCCTAGCCATCAAAAAAGAATGGAAAGATGTTGATTTTTTGTTTGCTTTGTACATACAAGCTTCCAAAGCACTGACATTCTTATTGATACATGTTAGTTAAAAGCTAATAAATATTTGACTCAGAACTATGATCACATGGTAATTCATATAAGACTTAGGAAGATCGTGTCAATAGAAATTATTTTTTGTATTCTTTAAGCTCTCAGAATTTCCCTTTGGCTTCTATACAAATTACAGTTGGGAAATTGAAAAGAAGTTTTCATGTTCCTAATGAAAATAAGTGGTTTTGCACTGTGACATGGCTCCAGAAACAGGATCAGGGCTGCATATTTGTAGGAGTTTTGATAGCCATTGCACAAAACATGTTTCCAAGTATTTAAAACACCTTTTTGCAATTAGACTTAGTGAAGTCATGCTGTTTCATTTGCTCCCATTCTTGATCTATGAATCTTGCATTTTTAACTACTCTGTGTCCCTACCTAAGAATTCTACGCTGTCTTTGTGGATTTTGTTCTTAATTTTTCATTGCTCTCAAGTTTTCCATAATTTACCGAGACATTGTTGAAATAAATATGTTAAAGATTGAGAGACACAATAGGCTGCAGCCTAAATTTTATGGGTAAGACAGTAGCTCTAGCTGATTTCCATTGAACTGATAGAATTCTGTGTGATTAGGGAGATTTTTGCCTGGTCTGATGCTTTGCAGAAGTGTCAGTTTAGCATCCTGAAGTGTATCAAGTGTGCTTTGAAGCTTAGGGTATGTTCCTTGTGTCTGTCTTCTGGGAAATACAATCACCCTGGAGAAGTTACTTATATTTTAAATATTTTGATAGATATGTCTCATTCCTGAACCTTTAAAGAGAATTTGAGATTTCATTTTCCTTAATGATGTACATAAAAATAAACTGAGTAGTTAGATGGGTAAATGGGATCTACAGGGGAAAAAACAGAAAAGAGAAAGTTGGCCGGGTGAGCAAATCTGAAAATGGTGACTTAATAAGCATACCTTAATGCATCACAAGTGCCACTGGATGTGTTTGTTTAATTTCATTATTATTTTCCACGTGTCTACTTATGTGGTTTTCAGTTTAACTGGGACAAGACCAGTACTTCACTGAGAAATCAGCTTCAAAGGCTGATTGTTGGTCAATGCTGGAATATCTGTTCCGCCCAAGAGGCAGAAAGTGATGTGGCTCCTCAAAGGTGCACTTCAATCACCCTTAGAGAGGGCAGCTTTAGGCTGGGTGAATGGGAGTCCCTGTGAGCAGCACTCATGCACTTTACCTGTCACAAGAGTGGAAAATGTGTTTTTTCATCGGAGATTTCTTAGGCGTCCTAAAATGTTACCTTTGTAACAGTAGCTGGTTCAGCCTGCTTGGTGGTGCAGATGCTTCATTAACCAGTGCCTGGCCCTGCCACACAGCTGCTGGGGGTTTTGTATGATTAGCAGAGTCCTTCTTGGGGATAAGCAAGGCAGTCAGTGGGAATTGGCAGTGCTGGGCACTTCATGAGAAGTGCTCAGCTCCTTCCAGGACTGAGCCCTAAATAATCCTGAGTCTGGATTTAAAGCAGTGTATTAAATTTCACACTCTTTTTCATAATCATGTGTGAGGAAGGTCATGATATATCTTATAATGCCTTGACCCTGGCAAAACTACACCTGTATGAATGAAAAACAAAATATAATTTAAGAAATGTACTTTAAAAATTGATCTAATGACTGCAGAAGCGCTGAATAGGCTTCAACATAAATTCTTTTGCAAAAGTGGCTCTAGAAAACATAGAGGGCTAAGGATAGAATGTATACAATAATTTATCTATGGTATGTTAATCTGGAATAAGGAAGTCTGTTATCTTTTTAGTGCGAGTGAAACAGACAATCTTAATTTTTGGGAAATGAATATTTTAATCCTTTCACAGGGAATCGAGATAGTACTGTGGTATCTGTTCAGTGATAATGTCAATGCTCTAAGTAATGTTATTTCCATTAGAAACATTTTTTTTCATATTTAGAATTAACAAGTAGGAAAATAATCAATGAGAGGCATACAGTATACACATTTCCCCAGTATTAGTGCTACATTAGATTTTTTTCTGATGAAATAGTAGAAGGATTATTTTTTTCAGGATATTAAGATTTTTTTTCAGACAATTTCTGACAATTTTTTAAAATTTGCACTCCTTATGTAGGCAGAACTCTCGGTGAAGCCAATAAGTATGTTCTAAAGAAAGATGTTACCAGGGCTCTGAATTTAACTATATAATTTTATCCCCTTAAACTACTTCAGACCTTCTAGGGGATGGGTAGTGCTCTATTATACTGGTATATTCCAGAGAAATTCCCCTTGCATATGATACAGTTGTTGACTGGAATCAAATATGGACTGAGGAATTTGGCCCAAGGTGTGTAATGACAGTACAGTCCTGACCAGCCACTCATGTGTATGTACTCATTTCAAGTTGCTGTCTGAACTGCTGGAGTACTTTGAGCTCCTAAGCTCTTTTCCAATTTTAATACCAGATATTAGTCCTACTGAAATGGATGGGGAATGAGAAAAAGTATCAACTCACCACTTTTAAAAACCCGATCTCAAGTCCTTTTATAATGTTCACCAAGTTTTTTCATGGTGAACCGTAAAAAAAGAAGAAAATCTTTAATAAGGGGCTTTTTCTGCACAAAATAGAATCGTTGAGAACTATACAATATATTTGAAAACCTTAGAAATGTTATAAATGTTTTTCTCTCCAGCTTTTATCTCTTTCAACTGTCTCAAGCACTGTGGCTGCATTACATCTGGTGAGACTGGAGGGTTTACTGATGCTTGGGAGAGATGAGCATTTCATACCTCTCCATCTCTGCAAATAATCCACAAAAATTTAAACCAGAAAGAAAACCAGCTGCTGCCATTCAGCAAGAAGTCTATTACGAATCCCTAGGTGGCATGGAAAGCATTTAGACTCATTTCATTCACATGTCAGGTAAAGACTTTCATTTAGAAGTGAGATGAATGCTGAATAATGGACCTTTTAAATAATGTAATTAAGAATTCATTAAAGCAGCCCTTAAAATAAAATCTCAAGAATTCAATGCATGTATATTTTCCCCCTCTAATGTACTAGAGGATCAAATGAATGAATGGAACATAATATAATACTGATGTTTACAAAATTTTCACATTTAAATTAGATGAACTCTCAATATAATACAATATACAATTTTTAATGGCTTCTGAGTAGGAACAATTAGAATTCTTGAAAGAGATTGGTGTCCTTGTTAGGAGGAAAATTAACGTATCCAGACTGGAGCTGATCTCTCAAAGTCTGCCTTTTGCAATATATGTTTACTTGAAAAATCTTGACACCACTGAACTCTATGAAAACTCTCACACAAATAGTTTTTCTTTCTTCAATGTGTATACAACCCTTTTGAGCAAGCAAGAATAACAATTTTGATATGGATTTGTGCACTACCTTTCTGATTTTCAGCAAAACAGATCTCCTCTGTGAAATGTCCTCCAAGATGTTCTCTACATTCCATCCAATCATCGAGAAGATTTTGTCTTAATTGCACACCAAACAGGAAAACGCAGCATATGCTCACAAGCTGGTATTCAAAAAGCATCCACCTAGGATGGGATGTTACTGAGAAAATAAAGGTCATCTGTACATTCTGGGAGTGTATTTCCAGTTTTTGACAGTGGGAAATCTAGAATGAGAATTGCAGGGGGCGGGACTATCCTTACCAAAATCAGACTCTCCCCTGCCTCACCCTCTGCCCATCAGTAGGACAAAAAACAACAGCAGCAATGTCAGGATTTTGAAAGAAAGCCTTGAATTTTTTTTTTTTTAATGTTCTGTTTGAATGTGGAAGTGAACTTGGACTATTAGAGGGTAAAAGCTTGGGCCAATTTGCAGACATGGATATGTGCAGAGGGACAGGGATGGTTTCATGGGCCTTGACCTCTAGCATACAGGGGAGTGTCAAGGAAAAGATACATTTTAAGGGATTTAATGACGACAAAGGTCCTTGAATATGCATAAGTGACTAAAATCAGGGTGGAAGTTAAATGTCTGACTAAGAATCTAAGCAAACAAGACATTTATGTCACTGTGGAAGACTTAGAAAGGTTTCATTCTTAAATTTTAAACAGCCAGGGTTAGTAAAGAAGAATTTCATTTAGATTTGTCTTCAAACAAGAGAAAAAAATGGTGATGAATGAATTGAAGAAGATTTTATGTTAACAGAACAGTAGAACCTCAAGATAAAATGTGGAATGATAACTGCCTTGTTTACATTGAGACTTATTGATGCAAATGTTCTGCCGGGTACTCAAATCACTTTCTGGTTTTTTTTCTATTTTATAGAAAGCCGGACTAGATAGGACCAGAAAGATTGTTTCTTGTTGTGGATACTTTGTAAAACATTAGAAGTCCTTAACATTTCTGAGAATATTGACCTGCATTTTAAAGAGTGAAGTATTAAGAGCTGACAAATGTTTTCACCTTTTCTCAGGCCCAGTTTTGGAAATCTATCTCTACTGTACCACAATAAGAATATAATTACAATTCTACAGGCTTCAGCAGATGGAGCTGGTGACATCTTTACTCCTTTTTCTCTTTACAGTGATGGATTCAGAAATGTGGAAGGCAGGTCCATCCTGTTTCCTGTACTTGTAGTGATGAATGAAAAACCTGCCACTTCAGGAGCCTCTGACTAGATTGTCCATCAGGCTTCTCAGACTTGAGAAGACCCCATATAGACAATACATAGATCATATAGGTAGCACAAATGGAAAATGAGAATGGAACAGACCACAATAGTCCACTGCCAGATGCTTATTTTTAAAGAATGACACATGGCAAAGAGAGATTTTATCACACTCCCTGCTGGAGAAAAACTGAGATTTGAAGGACACAAATATTTCCCAGGCCTTCAGAGAAATAAAACGAACAAATAAAACCAAAACACAAAACCATCATAAGCTGGCACAATTACAGAACTGCTTTTACCCTATGTATCAATATGTGGCTTCCTGAATATTTTCAAAAGACTTTTGCTCAGTTGTTTACAAGGAAGAAGGTTTTCATTCCCACAGGATGAGATCAATGGAAGTTATAAGCTGATGTATTCATGTGTGAAATCTCCTGAACCTTACTTTCCTCCATACTCTTTAGGTTTCTGGCAGGTATCCATTGACTGTATTAAGCATTGACACTCGAAATTTTACATAACCAATTTTCTCTAGTTTGCAAGAGACTAGGAGTTCTTACAGAAGTGACGATTACGTCTCAGAGGATATGTGGAAATTTTCAGCAGTCACTTTTAAATAATTTCATCCCGATATCTTTCAATTATGAGTCCATATTTAGTTTTTTCTGCCTGCACAACCAGCCAGTGAACTTTTCTTTGCCCCTGCTACTTTCTGGGCTGAGCCGCAATGCTAAGAGCTCTATGTTTCATAAAGCATCTTACAAAGTTGTTCAGAGAGAAGATACTACAGGAGTAGAAAGTGCTCCTGTTGTGACATCACTTTTGGTGGGCAGAACAATTGTGCACTGAGGAATTTAAGGGGAGGAGCAGAAGTGTCAGAAGGAAGGTAGCTGTCAACAATACACCCATTTCCAAATTGCTCTTGTAAGCAAGGCAAAGCAGGTAATTTCTCTAAGCCGTTCATCTCACAAAAGTCTCTGTCATTGCTTCGTAAGAAGGTTATTACACTGCTGCATGGGAACTTACAGAGCCCTCAGCTCAGACCACATGGGCCTAATGGATGATTCTGCCCTGAAGGGGAGAGTCCATCCTTTCATTAGGAACTTAGGAAAAAGGCTGTGTTTGATGATAGTCCCCCAATGTCACTTGTAGTTAATCAATTGCCATATGTGCCAATCAGGCAAGGTAGAGCTACAGGCAACTCTTTTTATTTGTGTTTGAGAGACTGGGAATAGCCTATGCAGCTGGGAAGCCAAGCAGACCAAAGGATTTTCCAGAAGCCAGCAGTCAAGGAGGCAATTTATTGAGGGAGAAACCCCAGAGCAAGAAATTAAAAAAAAATAAAATAAGGTAGTGATATGTTTTACATTACAGAATTTCTCTTGGTATGGGTATCAGCTTCTGAATATTTCAGCAATATGGCATCTCATCTCTCATCTACATATCCATTGAGAAGTTTTCAGCAGAAATTACTCTTTGTTCTGCAGCGCAGAATTAAGCTGACTTACAACTCACTGCTATGCCAGGGACCTGAAAACTGAGTACACTTTGTGATGATTTTAGAATGGTTTAGTCTTTATTTTGTCAAACTAAACTTTAGGATTATCATATAAAACTTTTTCAAATGTCCAAATTAACCACACATGACAATCAATCTTTTATTCTAATCAATAGGAATAATCTGTTTTGTGTATTTGTGGGGGTAAAGAGAGTTACTTAGTAATGGAATTCTATGATTTGTGACAATGCTTTGAATTACACATCATCTTGTCCTGCAAAACCACTGAAAATAAGATGCCTCTTCCAGAGGAATCTTCTACCTTCCTTTTGGGTGTGTGTATCAAGGTATGCAGCTATGTTTGCGTATATATATCTATCTATCTAATTAGAGGAATGAATTCTTGCCTGTTTACTCATCTAGGCAATAAGAAGGGTGCAACACATTTCATATTGATTTGATGTGATAGAGCATAAGTTGGAGCTAAGTGCTCATATGGAGGATGAGTCACTGCCAACCATTCGTGTCAGTGGTTATATCAACCCGCCGTCAGCTGAAGAATTTAAGATAAGCGCTGCTTGCCTTCTAAACTGATCTTGCTTTGGAAATATAGATGACAGTTCTGAACATAAAATTGACAGGGCTCTACATAGACACCGTGTTCTTCATACACTGAGAACCAAATCTTTTACTTTTAGGTTTATGGTGATTGAAGCTTTGCTAAACGCCAAGAGTTCACCAAAGCCATTGTATCTTTCACCTCCTCAGCTGGACATGGGAGAGGTGAGTTGAGGTACAAACACAGAGAGAGATCCCTTAATGATTACCATCATAGGTAAAATCAAAAAGAAGGCTTGTTGAAGTTATTTCAAATTTTAGTAATCAAAATCAGAGTAGGATAATGAAAAATAAATTAAAAAAAATCTTAAGCACCTTCCCTTCCCCCAGCCCTCCATGCTTCCCAGGCCTAACTTTAGCACTGTTTCTCTGCCTACTCCTACCCAGGAGCACAGAGAGATGGGGAATGGGGGTTAGAATCAGTTTACCTTTTTTCTGCTGCTCCTTCCTCCTCAGGAAGAGGAGTCCACCCTTTGCCCCAGTGTGGGGTCCCTTTTATCCCATGAGGTGCAGTTCTTCAGTAATCAGTTGCTCCAGCGTGGGTCCCCTATGGCATCCCAAGTCCTGACAGCAAACATGCCCCAGTGTGTGCTCCTCTCTCCACAGGGCCATGTGTCCTTCCAGGAGCCTGCTCTAGTATGGGCTTCCTGTGGGCTGCAGGTGAGTATCTGCTTCAGCAGTACCTCCTCTCTCTTGCTCTTCACCACCCTTGAAATCTGCAGGGTTGTTCCTCTCACATATTCTCACTTATCTCTTCTTCAGCCACAGATGTTTCTGTGCAATAATTTTTTTTTTCCCTTCTTAAATACATTATCCCTGAGGTGCTACCACTGTCACCAATGGGCTCAACCTTGGCCAGCAGCTGGTGTGCCTTAGAGCCAGCAGGGGGGAAAGCCTTTAGCAGCTTCTCACAGGAGCCACCCCTATAACCTCCCCTGCCACCAAAACCTTGCACAAAGCAAATACAAATATAAAGTAATACTCTATAATACAGTTATTAAACAAAAGCTGAAATAATGGTGGGAACAGTTACCTGTGCTTTCAAAAATTATTTTAATTCCCCATTAGCAAAAATTGTTTACAATTCCAGTTTGTTAGGAGATAGGATACTGTCCGGTCTGGACAAGTCACAGCTTGAACACCTCTGGAAAGAGACCAAGGATTGGGAATATTAGTATATCATCTATTAGGGAATTAGTTACTTCATATATGCCATGTTCTAGAGAATAAACAGTGTATTGTTTGACTGGCAGTTAGATGTCTGTTTTTTAAAAATTTAAATATATGCCATGATGAACCAAAGCAAAGACCATCTTTAAATTGTTTTTTCCATGAAGAAAAAAAGGCTGTTCCACTTTTAACAACTATAAATTGCTGTAAAATTTGACTCATCAAGTGCTAATCACTATTTCATTTGCATAAGGAGTGACATTTTGAAATATTCTAACCAATGTATCACTTCACTATGACTTTTCCTTATCTCATCTGAATAGTCTCATCATGGGAACAAACAATTCCAACGTTAATTGTCTTTGTAAATGCTACCAGTTCATGGTGACATAGAATCACGAATTACATTAGACATCGTGGGACTTTTTCTGGGTAATCAGAACTTCCCTAAAATCCTCTCAGCTACATTTAAGGCCACTTTGTTCTCATTCAGGCAATATACTTTTAGTATAGAGAGTGTGGTCTATTGTAACAAGATCCCTAAAGAACAAATGAAGAAATACTTAAATATTTGCTGCAGTTCATATGATGAGTATTGCTAAGGAAACAAAATGGTTATCCTTAGACAAGGGGCTGAAAGCCATAACAATCTTATGAATCATTGTTTTCTCCTGATTTTTTCCCTGTAACCTCATTTTCTACCTCTTCTTTATTTCACAGTTGTTGAAAGGAAAATACAAAAGAAATGTTCGTATAGATAACCAGTAGGATACCAGAAAGGGCCTTTTTCAGTGAGAAATGATGTGTTGCCCTCTGGATAATCAATTGTCCCTGCAACACTTTAGGATTTTTCATGCACTGAGATGCAAACTGAGCAATTTCTTCTTTTTTTTTTCCCCCTATATAGTTTGTTAATACTGGAAAAGCAATTGGACAGTGGGGCCTCCTCATTCTTGGCACTATTTCAAAAGCAACTTGAAATGCCCTGACAGCAGTTCTTCTCACAAAGTAACGTGGAGGTTGTGACACGGACCAACAAAAGGCTGACACACTGTCGTTATCTCACCCTGTTGTGCTTAGGTAATGGTGGAGCCTCAGATCTGCGTGTGATGTTAGCACTATATGTTCTTCAATAACAAGGTGCCAGAAGATGAATTGAATGTAGAACACTGTCTTTAACTTTGAATTTCTAAGTTTAGACTAGATCTTTCTGTAATATTAAAGGCTGACTCTACATTTATTATACGAACCCACTGATAATAAACAGATCAGTTCCTTGGAGGTGGCCAGTATTTTTTAGCATAATATTTTCAAAATTAGTGTGTTCTGCAAAAATGAAGCAGTAAAGTATCTGAACTGTTCTTTCACACAGTTATTCCAATGTTTTAAAAATCCTGGCCATAAGCTGACATCTACAAATTTCCCACCTGTCCAGCAGTGCTCAACACTGAGATTTGTTCTAAATATATTTCTGGTTTTAACTAACCCAAACCCCACTATAAATTGTTTCCCTTACACATTTAATGGGACAATTTACCCAGATCTGAGATTCTGGGACTGAGTTCCATCAAAACCATGATAAAATAATAAAAATAATTAGATTGAGAACAGCATAAGCAATACCCTCATATTTTTTGTACAATTGGCTAATATCAATCACAGTGTAAACCACTCTTGCCTGTTAATGCTTAGCAGTTTCCAGTGTCTGTAAAAAGAGAAGTCACATGATTGTTAAGCCAAAAAAAATTGGCTCCTCAAAGATAAAAACTTCAGTATTTTTACACTCTCCTGTTATTTTAATCAAAGAATTAACTGTACTTCTCTTCTTACACACACTGCGTTAGTGTGTTACAGTTTTTGGTTTCTTTCCCTGAAATTCTTAACCGTTATTTTTTATGTAAATATATAAATATGATGAAGAAATGCACTTTTGTAAGCTTTTAGCTGATCTGGTTGCTTTTACAACTAGCATCATACATAGACTTAAATTTTCTGGATCACATCTTGATAGCTAAACATAGAACATCAGCACATTGTTTTTCTAAAAGCAGAAGGATGCCATCCATTTCACTGCCTGGTCTCAGGTGATTTGATAGTCATTTGAGGTCCTGTGTCTGGGAAGAAAATGCTCAAATGCTTCAGAAGCACTTTCTTGGAACCTTTTTTATTCTTGTGTTAACATTACATTATGTGAATGAGGTATAAGCTTTAATTCCTGGAGTAGGTACTCATTGTTCAGAAAATTTGCGGGCAGAACAAGTAAAATTTGCTTTGTGAGCTCTCTGTGGGAGCCAAATGACAAGCTCTGTCTTCTCCACAAGAGGAAATATCCGGCATGGTATTATCCAGTTCCTGAGACAACATTTTTCGTCCTTTTCTTTCATCTCTTTACCCCTTTCTCAGAAGTCTTGCCCAAACCATAGCAAGCATCTTTCATCTTTGACTCTTGATCCTAAAGCAATTGAGAATAAATGCTGTTAAAAAGTGTATCACAGAGTATCCTCGAGGATTCGGTCCTTTAAGACAGGGTCATTCTGGGGGAGATGAGGGAATTTTCTGTTCCTCTGAGAATGAAGAAGTTAGGTTGGAATTTGACAAATATTGGCATCTGCATCTCTGCACATCTTCCTTTAGAGTCAGTGGAGAAAAACTGGCACTTCTGGGGTGCAATTAATGTCAGCCTTAGGTAGAGGTCTCAAGCAGGTGAAATGAATTCTTCCCTTCCATTTTTCCCTGAGACAAGTTCAGATTAATTCAGATCCCTGAAGTCAGGTGGATAATTTCCATCCCTAAAGTTATATAGTGTGCTCTAAAATCACCAGCATTAAGTAGGGGCTCCTGAAGTAACCAGAGATACAATTTTGCAATTTTTTTTTAAATGTACGTAAACTTGAAGTCACATAAATTACATCCTTTCAGAGTACCAGTATTCAAAAATATTTCCTCACATAATTTGGCCCCCTCAGATAACTGAGACACAATCAGACATGAATGTGGTGGCTAAAAGGGATATGAAGCATTGCATAGAGGTATGGGGAAAACGATGTTTTAGGAAAAAGCAAGAATAAAAAAAGAAGAAATGTGACCTCTATCATATTCGTTGTTGCTTATAATCATCTCTGCTGAAGCACAGAGTCTTGCTTGTTTGTTTAAGAAATAACCCCTGGTTCATGCATAAGAAAATATATTAAATATTCTAAAAATTATTTCTTTTTTTCTATGTAGCAGAGTCAGAGGTCAAATTCTCAGCTGCTGTAATCCCCACAGGATTTATTCGCATTCATTACTGAGATGGGCTGGAATCTGGGCTAAAATAGGCTGGCATAGCCCTACTGAAGACAGAGAGAATGTGTTGATTTTTTAGTAGGTGAAAACCTGGTCCTTGAAATCAGTAATTTTGACTAAGCTCAGTGCTCCAGGTCAAATTGTGTTAAGTATTTACTGATATCTGGTATTTTCTTTATGAGTGTACCTTATCAGCATTCGGTGTATCCAAATAGAAAAATCCCCGCGGTAGTGTTACAACAGCGAGTGGCAAAAATGACACCCTCAGTGTCTGTTTTCACTCTTCACCCAAAAAGATTTAATATTAGTCTACTTGAGAATGATGTTTTGCCACCCAAATCGCCTGCTCTGTTGTTTAGTATCTGTAGCAGAGTCTCTGACACAATATTTTTTGTAATCTTTTTTTAACATTTAAATGCACTATTGTGAGCAGATCACCTCAGTGGAATAATGCACTGGTGCAGAGGAGTATTAAATCAAATGATAAATTGAGTGTAACATCAATTATGTTAGCTATGCACAGAAATATATACATTTGATGGTCATTATGACACATGAATGTTCAAGACGAAAAGTGAAAAATACATTTCAACTTCTGTATATTTGAAAAATTGACAATGATCTGTAATTTGCGTATCGCATAAAATTCTATAAATCTGCTGGTGTTTTCAGCATTGAAAGCTTGATTCTAAATGGAAAGGTCATTATCATTATTAAGTTTTATAAGAAAATCAGTACGTGTACTAGTATCTATTTAATAACTGAGACATCATGAATATCAGACTTAACACACTTTGCTGGGTGCTAATAACTCTTTAAGTGTACCCTTGACTCGAGTCGAAGGCAGTATTGGAATTTTTATGTTGTCTGAACTGCCTGGTAGCATTTAAAAGTACTTCCATAATAGCCAGGTAAAAATATAGTGACTTGGCACAACTTTACCTAATTTTGTTCCTGTTTCAAAGGTTAAGCTAAACCCCTTTCTCCCACCTTATGAAAGAACTGGATGTGCAGACAGGTGAGTCACAGTGGACCTGTCCTGCTTAAACATTCTCTTGTTTTTATTGGAGCATATTGAGCTTCCTGAGAAAAGGATGTGTCAACAAAATGAAATCTTTTGTACCCAAAATAATTGCCTAGCAAAATATTATTTGCATCAGTGTCAAAATTACTTTTTGAAATGTCTTGGTGGAATGGTGCTATCTAAATATAAAATACATATTTATTCAGCATTTTTAAAAAGCTTTCGTAAATCCTGCATTGTATTATCTTTAATTCAAGTCCAGTGGAAAGTTAATACATCTTGTTTCTTTTTCTATTATATATTTAAATTAAAAATTGGAAGATGCAATTCCTATTAATGAGTTTTGTAGGGGTCTTTTAGTATTATGTCCCTAGGCGAGTTTCTTACTTGATACAAAGTCCTCATAAGAGGTGCTTGAGCACTTGATTAATTCATAAACGGCATTGAGGGCTGCATACTTGCACAATTCTTGTTAAATCATAGAAGTCTGCTATTTCTCTGTCCAATGTATTGCCAATTGTGGTGCTCATACTATGCACCTAACCATACAGCTGTACAAGTCCCATATTTTCCAAATATCCTCATCTAGGAAACATTCACCTCCTATGCAAAAGGTCAAAGTACCTTGGCAACATTTATATCAGTTCTGGAGCAAAAGAGAAGACTAAAGAAATATTCAGATTTCTGAAAAATATCAACAAAAACAAATGAGTAGCCAAAACTATCATATTTCATATCACTGAATAGAGGTTCTAGCATCTAATTCAGTACTAATCTACATCAGAGATGACAACGAAATGTACTGATATCTTTAGATATTTACTCAGACTTCGGGATGGGAGGGAAGGCCAGTCACAAATGCCTATGCAGGCAGCAATACTATTTTCCTGACTGATAAAATGTAAGTCTACAGGAAGAAAGACAAGCGAATACAAATCCAGATACTTTTTCCAACTAATTCTTGTAGACTAAGAGCAGTGGGTTTTTTTTTAGTGAAGCCAAGAGCATTGACCATTTGCCAACACGAGCTGAGAATTCATTAGTAATTGAGGGCTATAGTCAACAAACTGTTTTTCCGGGATATTCACAGAGTGGAGTGGAAATAGGCACACCCACTTCTATAGCACCATCTCCTGAAAGTCACAGTGTTCTTGTTCTTGGCTACATATTGCAGTATAAACTGGGCCTTATTTATATCTATGCAAAGAAAATGAGTGTTGTTAAAAATTGTTTTGCTAAACATACCATTCCTTTGAAGGACTCAGCTTGTTCCGTGTTGTTACTGTTGAAACTGTATCAGGAGGTTTGTTGCACTGCGTGCTTACAAAGGCAAAAGACACATGGGCAATCTTTTTGTTCAAGGCAGTAGGACTTCAATTTTCTTTGCATTTGGAAGCAGAAGAAATTATCTGACTCTTTAATCTTGTGCACAAAGACCTTTAACTCAGAGATAGATGCTTGAAGTTCTCACTTATCATCTGCAAAATGCCTTCACTTTATGTAAATATTTTCCTTTTAAAAAAAGTATAAATTAATCTTAGGGCACAAAGAGAAAGTTAATTTGCTCAATTGATTACTTGTTTCTAGTGTCTGTGGGGGAGGGTTTGCTGTTCACCTCAGACAGGGAGTTCAAGAAAATGTGGCAGCACTCCAGCAGTATTTAAGTGAAAGACAGAAGTTTCCATGGCCCAGACTTTGAGCCATTACATACCAAGAGGTCAGACCGCCTTACAAGTATATGTCCAGATTATGCCATTTCTCTCTCTTCTTTTGAGGTTAAAATGTTCAATTTTTGACTTGTCTTTAGTCTGGGCTCAGTTTCTTTTCATGGTCTAAATAAATAGAGGTTAATTTCACAAAAAGAAACTCAGTTTCCTCCATTCTGTTTTCAGCTACTTGTCAAACAATTGGATGCTCTGTGTGGTTGTATACTGTGTTAAAAAATAAAAAAAAAAAAATATGACACTGACATCACTAAACTAAAAAAGTTGCATTAAATTCTCTGAAGATCTAAAAAATAACCAAGATCAATTAAAGAGAAAAATAAAACAGAGAAACCCAAACTGATATACTAGATTAAAATAGACCCAATTCCTCATGTGAGAAAATGTGAAGGACAACAAAATTTAGAGGCCATATTTGGATTAACTCTTAAGGATGGGCCTAACTTTGAGCTCACGAACAGCTGTTTGAGCTCAGGTGAGACCATAGAATTGCTCAAAGACCCAGGTGTGAACAAGGTACTTTACCAAATTAAAGCCATTGTGCAAGAAGAATACAGTGCCACTGGTATAATAACCATGCTTCCCAGGAAGGAAGTTTTTTTTGTGTGAAGGAGAAGTGCTGCTATTGAGACTGTGTACAATCAGGCTTAAAAGTGTTCAGTGTTCTTTGTTTCACCCCACTAGGGTGCTGTCTTTTCCCATATTACTATTATTGCATGCTCTCTGGTAATAGAAAGTTAATAGTTCTCCTTAAATTGTAGCCTGCATACCATTACTGATAGTTACAGTACAGAGCAAAGTCTATTTGCACACTATACATCTTATAGTGTTGGGTTTTTTTTAATCAGAAAACATTAGAAAAAGGCTTTATGTCCACTGTCTCAGATGTACTGAAACAAGTTCAGCCCTTGAAGTGTGCAAAATAAATTTTCTGCGTGATTGATGGGTGATGCTTCTGCTTATATCATTAACGAGGTACCAAATCTAGTCTATTGCATAAATAGCACCACAGATGCTGTAAAAAAGGACACAGTCCCTATTGTATCTGCTCTGTGCCACCTAAATAGCATAAAGACTACTCCTTTTTATAGGAGTAGTAGAACACAATGAGGTGTATCTGTCACTGCATGGAGAATTTTACATCCCCGTCAGAAAACAGATTTCAAAAGAGGAAATAGTCAAAGGTGCTGTTTTACTGACTTGCCATTTTACTTCTTTACTTTTATTTCTTAGAGCAACTGTAACACAAATTAGTTTTAGGGGCATGTGTGGAAAGCTGTATTATAATCTAGAGGGAGCTCACAGTTTGTTGTACACACGGCACTCTGTGATTGCAGAATGCTCCAGTTATACATGTCCAAGCAGTGCAGCAGGGACACTCGCTTTGGTTCTTCTGCTAATACCATCTGACACAGTGCCCTGGGGGGACCTGCTGGGAGGCTGTGTATTGCTGAACCCTTAAATGGTCAAGCTTCAGTTTTACATGTCACCATACGGATGGAAGATTAAGCAAAACGTAACAAGGCTTGTGCTTAGAAAAATAAAAAGGAGCTGACATCCTGCTCAACTGCTTTCACAGAGATCCAAGAGAGAAATGAGCACATATTAGAAACTTCTAGGGCAAAAACAAAACTACGCTCTTTATATTGACAGAATCAGGCCACAGTTCTGCCCCAAATTTCCATCAAAACAGAAAAGTATGAGAATGTAACACTTAAAGATTATTCACGTTACTGTATAGACCTGATGTGAACACCAAGCAATCAAGGCTGACAATACAAAGAAGGCTTTGATGGTTTCTTAGACCACTTGTCCAGGTGCTGTAATCTGGGATCAATACACAAAGAGCCATAATTCAAATAATATGAGTTTTCTTTCTTTAGAGCTTTTGAATTTACTATGTTATCTAACTGCAACCACAGCAAAAGAAAAAATGTATGACTTATCTTAACTTTCAGTGGTCCTTCAGCCTATATTCCAGGTTAATTAAACAGCTACATACTGAATGTCATAACAGTCCTGAAATGTCCTAGGAAAAGCAGTCACATCATAACTCCTCTGGTTAGTTATGCTGACATAGGTAAACTGTTCTGGCACCCGTGCTTAGGGTGCACCATGGTTATTAATTCAGTGTACCATGGAAAGCTTTCCAGGTTCCAGTTTGGGTTGTACTTGGAGACTTGCAGCATGTAGTAGAGACATTGCTGGCAGGCTCTGAGCAGTGACTTCTTGGTGGATCTACAGCTGAAGACATGCCTGGGACCGCCTCTTACATGCCCATTGCAAAGGGGACACAAGTGCCTCCAGCCTTCAGCCCTCTGCTCATGGACAGTGTGGGCCTGGGCCAAGCACAAGCACTGAACAGTGTTTGCTGTAAAGGTATTTTTCAGGCATGGGGTCCCAGAGCCAAACCACATATTGCTGAATCAAAGCCCAGGCTTTTCCTCTTTGCACTACACCGTATGACAACATGAAGTCCATCAAGCCAGTTCAGGTTTCTCAGAACTTCAATATGCAGTGTAGGCAGCGTGGCTGAGTATGAGAATGGACTGACAATTGCCATTGCTGCTGTTGTGCTGCCTCTACTTGCAGTTCCCTAGAGCTTCCTTTTGGGAGGTGCAAGCGGGGGGAATCACATTCCATATCCTGCTGCCTTTTTCTTAATTTGCCAGCCTATAAAAACCTGCTGGTAGCCAGACGTGAGTCTATATTTTCCCATTCTCACTGGTTACCTGCTGACCATTAAGACACACAGCTTTAATCTCAAACTCTTCCAATATTTTTGAGCAAGATAATGTGGCTATATTAACATTAGCAAGCGTTGTGGAGCAAAAGGACAGGATCTCCAGAGTAAAACATTTTATTTTGAGGAATTAAATTCTTCACTATCCATACTCACGTATTTTCTACTTCAGATTAGCCCTAGTTTGGTCACAGAGACCATAAATTGCATTTCTGTGACTGAAGAACATTAGATGTGTGCCAGAATTTTGCTCTCTGGAAGCTTTACTATCATTGCTGACACTGCTCTTGATTTGGATGAGAACAGTTGGGATAGGCAGCCTATGAACGCACAAAAAATCATCCCTTCATCCAGAGCTCTGAGCACCACAGGAATCAGCTCAAAAGGATGACCAGCATTTAGTCTAGTTAGGATATTATGATATATGATATGTCTCTGCAAATGGTGCAGATAAATGGAATAGTAATCTCAAAATCTTTCTTCTCTCAGACAAAATCCCATTATCTCAGACCATTTGTTTTGACAACACTAAAAACTGGGAAAAATAAAATTGAGGAAGTGAATGCTAAGCCAAATATTTAAAGAACTGCATTGCAGCTTCCCATGTATATTTTTCCTCTTGTGCCAATTGCTGTCTGTTTTGCCCATCTATTGGCATCTCTTGGTTAATAGTACTGGACTACAGAAAATGTAATACAATGTGAGTGATAATCTATCCCAAAATGCACAGTTTTTTTCACAAATAGTGGAGATGGGCATGTCCATAAGTCTGTTTGTGTCAGGGTATAACCTCTCAGTCTCTTACAGAGGAAGATTAATTAGATAAACTTTGAGTTTGTCAAAGAGATCATTTAACTCTGAAGATGAAGCAAGATCGACAAAAACACAGCAGGAAAATACTTGGCTTTCCTAGAGTCAATGGGAGCTTTCAGAGTCAGGACTCCATCCTGTATGTTTTATTTTTCTTCACATGTCTGTTACCTGCATACAACGTAAATACAAAGTGGTCAGAGAAGTGTACAGTGAATAGCTGAAACAGTTAACAAAATCAATAAATGTAGGGAAAGTAGATGAAAACATAAACCAGACTGAGATATTTTTTCCAGACCAAGATTTTTAAGTCTTCTGTATTTTGTCATTTGTTAAACCACAAATAGCTCTAAACAGAGCTGCAGTTCAGAGAGTCTTTGTTTCTAACATAAACAAGGTATAGGGCATAGCTCTGTATGTCAGCCAAACATGACTATAAGTTACAAAAATGATATATATGTATAAAAGAAGTGTCTGACCATAATTGAAAAATTGTATTTGGACATGAATAAATGTAAGGAACACACTTAACTCTGAAAAGGCAGTAAGTATTTAACAGAAAATAAGCCAGATTAGATTAATGCATGCATTGTGCTGCGTCTGTGAAATGATTTTAAGTCAAGATACTGAAATTCAAAAGATGGGGAACCTTGCGTCATTGAAGCATCACTATTCATCCTGGTGTGTCTGTCCTTGTTGAGAAAACTTATAAAAATTATACTGAACATACACAACTTTTGATTTAATTATATCTAGGAGCAGAATAGCAGACTAGATCAAATTACATTGAACATATTGTGGAATTTCTCTTTTTTTTTAAGAGACAAGCTTAACAGGAATAATACTTTTCACCAAAGATGGCTGCATTTTTTAATTACTCAGTTATACCACAACTTCCCACATCTGTAACGGACCTATTTAAATACCTATATTTTCACTTTATTTTTTCCTAAGCTAACATATGCTGAGCATCAAGAACATTAACTTTCAAATAATTAGCTTAAATTCTCTTACAGTTTGTTCTTTAGAACTGAAAAGAAATACAGCTCTCAGGTAAGTCCCTCAGCCCTCAAGTGTTCTGTGCTACAGACTCATTTAGCTGCATAGATCACAGCAGTCACTGCAGTAAACAATGTTCCAAACTTCCAAAGCCTGCAGAGGTCAGTATAGCAACATCAACAAGAAAGTATATAGCCTCACTGAATAGATTAGCAGTTCAAAATATTTACTGTTAAAACACAAAAATGATGTATCATTCTGGCTATTCCCAGAACTGTGGGACTACTGTGGCATGTGATGGTTATTCCTGCAAACACGAAATAATATTGCAGATGCTTAAAGCTTTAAAGATGTATTTTTGTATTTGCATTTGCTATTTATAAAAGGGTTAAATATATTTTTCTTGAGAGTGTTCGAGAAAAGTTGGATGAGCATTATGGAAAATGTAAGCACGCTCTTCTTCGGAAGCTGTCTTCTCCGAGTTGCCCTGTCAATGACCTCTGCTGTGACATTGAAGAAATACCCTCTGTGTGGGTGAGAAGTAATTTGCTTCAATAGCTCTTCTGCCCCAGACATGTATAAAAAGGAGACTGTAAACATATACCCCACGTTTGCTTTGGCACTGACACCATCAAAGTAATTTAGAGCAGAACTTTTAGCTGTTTGTGACAAACCAGATCACGATGAATGATCAGAAGAGTACATGTTAAGCTCCTAGCTCAGTGCAATGAAATCTCAAAAACTGAAAGGAATGACAGATAAACAGTGCTAATCAGGCCCTTGAACAAAACTATATAAACTTTATTTATCCTCTTGGCCAGACCTGTCTGCTGTTGGCACTACATACCAGTTACATTAGTGTTTCCCTGCACATTCTCAATTATATATTAAAGAAGAAGAAGATACTTGGACATGGCTGGGGTCTGCAGAGAAAGATTTTGAGAGGCACCCGTTGGGCTTAAACATATATTATTTATTTTATTCAAAGCACTACACTTAGGTAGGTAAAATACATGATAACCACAGCACAGTGCTCCCACTTCTAAAAAAAGCTGGATATAACTAAAATATTTTTCTTTCACAAATCTGCAAAAGTTCAGGGAAAGCTTTTTGTCTCATCAGTGCACAATGTCTATTCTTGTCTCAGCTGTCCACCATAGCATTAGTTGTGGACAATGAGGTATTGAAAGTGGTTCTGCATTCATTTTTTCCTTTCCCTATGGACATTCATATAACACATTTCTTAACAATTCTCTGCCTTCACTGTTTCTCAAAAGAAAATGTGAATTACTTAAAACAGAATAACTTTAACGTAAACATCTGAAACAGGGAAACCGTCCCAAATGTGAGTGATGGGCCAGATGCTCTGCTGCTTCTATTTATGCATCCCTACTTGAACTTAAGGAAAATTAAGATCTGCACACTGATCTGTGGCAGTGAGAGGATTACATTTGAACTTTCTTGGCCTTAAGAGACTCATGCTAAAGTGCATATTTCTCTTTCTATGCATATATACAATTACATAGAAATTACATAGAGTTGATGCCTCTGTTAAGTCCAAGGTAGTAAAGTAAAATGACAAATGATGAAACCTTTCTAATTTCAAATACTGTCCCTGCAAATCAATATTGTGTACTAGTAAGAATTCATTACATATAAGTTAGTTCCCCTCAGGATCTAGTTATGACATTTTTCTATATGAGAAAGTCATGGATTTGGGTATCCAAAGCATTGGGAAGCTTTGACACAGCCCCATCAACTCACAATCAAAAACTATCCGTGAGCAGCTCATAAGAGCCAATTGTAAGAAATATAATGGATGGGAGAGAGGTCACAGAGAATGTTTAAATGCATATTAAATCTCAACTTCTACTGGAACAGCTGGTTGCCTGTAGCAGTACTAACATGATACTGCATCAAGTATCTGGTTCACGTGGTTCCTGCAAAACCAGAAGTCTAAGGATTTCTTACGCTGCCACAACCATAATAATATTTCTGAGAAAAACAAAGAAATACAGTTCACAACCTGTTCACATGGAGTGTTTCCCATGTATATTTTCAAAAGAATTGTATTTTGCCATGTAGAAGATGAGACAGCGACATGTAAAATGTATATTAGTGCTTAAAAAACCCTCCAAAGCCAAACAACAAAAAATACCTCTCATATTTTTTGACTTAAATCTAGATATTTAAATAGAGGAAGCTTAAACAGACAGGCTCACAGACTTTTGTTTTTTAAGATTAAGCACTCTGAAGTGAAAAGCAAAAACTTTTTAAAAATACCCATAAACTAGCTTCCTCTTTCACATTCTGTTCATGTATGGTAGATCTCAGACCAGTTAAAGCAACAGAACATAAGGGAGTTTTTGTTTGAATCTGGAATAAAGCACAGTGACCTGAAATTCAAAATAGAAAGGTAAAGGTGAACAGGTTAGAGCTGGTAATATAGATCTTCACAACCTTGCTTCTTATTCATTCATTTCCCCCTCTGCAGAATGGATGCAGATTGGAGACCATCTGAGCAGAAGTGCTTCATCCTCACTTGTCACAGACATGCATGACTATTCCTAGTTCTAATTATTTAAACTCAGTCGGGTAAAACAAATAAGACTTAAAACATTTGTAATTTCAGTAGGTACAGAGTAACTGTAAAAGAGAACATTGAAACATTATTTCCCTATTCATCATCTTCACTGTATTTTTCACACCTTCAAAGGCTTGCATCAAACATCAGAGGGCTGATAATTCCTGACAGAGTTTGTTATTCAGGTTTTTTTCATTCCCTATACATTAGCAGTAGTATTGTAATATTTAAGTCAGTCTCCGATTTTCCTTTACCTCTCCTCTGAAACTCAGAATTCATGGGAAAGGGACAGAATCCTCTAGAAAACCTACAACCTCAAGAGTTCATTTTCATTTTGTTTAGAGCAAAGAATGTTTGCTGAGTCAAAAATAAAAGACTGAACTGTTGATAATGCAAGGTTGAAACAGGTACACTCAAATATTTTCAAGATATAACAGATCTACTCTAGCACTCAGTGGCTGCCTGATACTGAAGAAAATACTACATTCAGCCTGTCCTCAAGGAGTCCATAGTAGAAATCTCACCATCTTCAGAAGAAGAAGGATGGAATGACAGCAGATTTTCTTCAGTTCCATGGAAAGACCTTTTTTGGCAGAAGACAAAACCAAACTCAGCATATAGCCTTCCTAATACTTGCCAAAATAATCTCCACTTCCCACACTTCCTCAATGTCAACAAATCACAGCAACAAAAACAGCTGCTGGAGGCAATAGTTCTGTTAATATCATCAACAGTCAAATATGTTCAGTACTTCTCACTCTACACAAGTCACAGTCTGTGACCTCCATGGACATTTGGCTAACTAGAACCCTTTAACAAAATCAAACACTTGTGCCATGGGTACAAGCGTCTGTATGTGTAGCACCCTGGGCCACACAGCAGAAATCAGCATACTCTCAGTATTAGAGAAAAGGTGAACATTTCCTGCGCTATGTAGAAGACATCCTCATTATATATAATTAGGAAATTTATTTTCCCCCTGCTGTCCTAATTTGTGGGGTTTTTTCCTTCATTTTTTAAAATTCTCCATTGGCTTTAATTAGCTTCTGTCTGAAATCACCAACCAGGTGAAATTAGAGCACTCTTTAAGCTAAAAATGCAGCTGGGTTTTTTCAAACTTTTTAAAGTTGAGCTTTATTCCCTGAGGCCAAATCCTCCCTGCTCTTACTCATGAGAGTAGTTCTGTGCACTTCAGTGAGGGAGCTTTTCAGAGGAAGGCAGGTTTTGGCCCTAACGGGATATACCAAAGTTCTTCTAAATATGGATGTAAGATATATGAGACAAATCCTCTCTGAGGGAAATCAGCAGTGTTCTTAAATCAATGAAACAAAAGCCATTTACATGCACTGAAGAGTTTTCCTTATGTTTCTGGACTTCACAAGTCTTCACCAAATATTTACCACATGGAAAATGATATATTTTTGCTAATGATGTTTCTATTCATTCATTCATTTAAAAATTCATCATTATATAATCAATACCAGTGACTCAGCCCTTGCTATTATGGGACTAGCGAATTTTACCTAAGAGAAATAATTTTTGTGGTCTACATGACATGACATATCCTTAAGTGTCTTGTTGTTAATTAAGAAATGAAAAAAAAGCAAGCTGTTTAACAAATATGACAAAAAATATGAGTGGCTTTAAAATAATACTCCTCTGAGCTTTAAAATGTTCTCTGGGTTCTCTGGAGCTGGAGATAGTCATATCCTTGTGATATTTCAGTGACAATTTCTATTTTAAGTGTCAAAAACAACTCTGCTATCTGGAGTAAGTAGTGTAGTTTTCTCTTCTTTTAATATTCTAATCGTGAGGTGTAAAATGAAATGGTTGCACAGTGTAATGGTGGTAAAGAAGCTGAGTGTCAATGAGACGGGAAAGGTGACAGACACGGAATGAGTCCCCAAGGTGCTCTCCAAGTGCATTGGATAAAGATTCCCCTGGGAAATTTTTCTCATTAGTTCTCAGACACAGTTCAGTAATTCAATAGCACCAGGTTACCATTAGTCACAAGACCAAAATATGTTACTTTCCATGCTTTAGCTCTTTGATTTGTATATGTCATTTTATGAGACAAAATTATGAGATTATATATCATTCAAAGTAAGTTCATATGTTGTTTACATACCTAGGGATGATCCATGGCAAGAAGACTCCTATTACAAAGAGCATAAAAATTAAACAGAAAACAGACACCTTTTTGATATTTGAAACTGCATTAATGAGTGATTGCATCGTACAGACATGAAAAAAACATTGCAGATTGATTTTATATATTAATATCCAAAAAATTAATTATAGTTTGAGCTTCAACCCCAAAATTATCAACAATTAAAATGGAAAAAAAAATCATCACTCTAATTTTTTTCTGTGGATATTGCCAGGTAAAAATAATTCTTCCATATTAGACATGAAACATGTACGTATGCAGCTAATATGGTTGGGAAAAGTAGCTAAAAAGTTTGATGGTAGCTAATTTTATGTGTAATTACTCTGAGAAAATGTTAAACTGAATAGGTTACTCTCGACATTTTTTTTTCTGTGCAATAAAAGATGCACTTACTTCTATGCTATCAAAGTTAACTGCACTCCCACTCAACACTCGAAGGAATAACGGCTGGAGGTGTTGTCTCTCTCATTACCAGGATGGAAAAAAGGAGTGTCCAGCCCTAGTGGTCATTTAAATCCTCATTGTTATATTACAAAAAAAAAAAAGAAAAAAAAAGAAAAAAAATAAAAAAGGAATGAATGACAAAGTTCAGGAAACACAAAAATTAGACACATAAACACAGTAAGTTACTATGTTTTACCTGTGCTGAGTATTAGTTTATCTTTTTTATGTATCCAAGAGTGTGCTGCACAATGTTTCAATTTAGTTTTCACTCCTGATTAATGCATTTAGCACTCATCACTGCACCATGCACTGCACCATGCAATATTAAAGAGACAGAAGCTACAGATAATTATTCTGCCTAAAATAGTTCAGGAAAATACAGATATTTTAGCTTCTTTAAAAAAAAAATCCAAAACCCAAAGAATAGATTCTCTGTTAAGTTTTTCATTTTATTTCGTTGTGGTTTATGGAATGTGGGGCTGTTGGGTTTTTCCCTCTCTTTTTAACAATGTTCAACATTTCATATGAGAAACAAACAAAAAGGTTTGCATTTAAATGTCTGTCTTGAACAAAAAATGTTGAACTCTGTCAGTCAATAGGTGCCTAATTTTCAACCTGTCAACCTTTTATTAGAGTCAGATCAAAATCATGCACCCCAAGGTGTCTCATTTAGCCTAAAAAAATCAACTCATTAGTAGAATTCCTTAGCAAGAGGAATTATATCCCCAACACAATTACCTGTGCAGTAAACAAGGCTCCCTGTTTTTTGTTAGCTTCTGATATGTTTATTGTTGCACTGCAGAAAGGCCATATGTTCAGTGCTGTGGTATCTGTGCCAAGTAAATCATCGAGAACCAGTTTCTATTAATCTTTCGTATCTTCTTGCACTGGACTCGGATGTTTTGCTCCCCTGATTAAGTTGAGAGAATGGCAGTTTTCTGGAAGTGTGAACTCACCTGTTTCATGTGTATTATTTTCTTCAAAGCTGTGCACTGCAGTCTCCAAAGGAAGCTCTTCTAATTGAAAATGTTTCCATAACTCTTTAACACTAAGCTATCTTCCAACTAATGATCAGACTCCAAATAAATATGCCAAATACTTATGGTATTATTTATGTGCTATACAGAAGCTCATCATTGTGTTATGAATTGTAAATATTTGTAAGTGGCACATATTAAAGTAGTTGTCAACTGCAGCTACAGTACTTCACCTTCTGTCACTCCCAGGTATCAAGGGGGCTGATTCAATCACTCTCTTGTCAGACTACCTTTCTTCTCCTGAATACCCAAATCCCTAAACACAACAAAATATAAATGAATGAAAAGTGCTAATGATGCATCATTACCAAGAGGTATCAAGTTTTTTAAGGTCCTTTGCTGACTAAATTTTAAATTAGCACAATTATTCAGAGCATTCCCCAAGGCACCATTCATTATGCTTAGCCACTGAGTTCAGGCACACCGCAAACGAAATATATATTACTGTCCACAGCTTACTGTCTGTCTGCCTTCCTGGAGTAGTTGTGTATTGAAAAACATGTAAGTGTGCATGTATTTTAGAACTGATTATATATCTGCGTTTTGGTTGCTGCTCTGTTACCTGCAATATATTTGTGTGCCTAAAGATCCTGAATAACAAGGACATGCACTTAGAGATTGAGATTTTTTTTCGAAATGCTATTTCATCTGCTTCCTAACACAGTAATTTTAATTTCCAGCGAAATATAAAGACCACTGAAGCCAGGAGCTAAAATGTCTCTGATACTGCCTGAGTCTTCTAGAAGCTTACAGTGCACAGTGGACTATATTTTCCTTTGGCTTTGTCATTGGGAAAGAGGTCAGAGTGGACACTATGCTGCTGAATTTGTTGGGCAGTCTGGATATCATATCTTTTAGAATTCTCAATAGCAACGACCTTACACCTACCTTGTAGGTCAAAATTTGATTTTTTTCATGCACTAAATGAAGAGTCTAAAGCCCTTGTTCATGAGGATGTTTAACAGTTCTCTGAAGAACAAGAAAGGTAACTTTGCCATGACAGATCCTTCTCAGACTGTCCAAAAAGCAGATCAATTTGATGCACACAGCAATAAGAATGGTGCTATTCTTTCTAAAATGCTAGTTGTATTTTTCACAAGAACAGCAAAACAACCAGTCCTTATACCCATGTTATAGCTTAATACAAAAAGAGGAAAAATGTGACTGTTTGCTTGCAACATGGGTTCACCAAAGTACACCGTCTCCAACTCTCCCAGCAAGACACAGTACCCATTTATTCTCATGCAGATGAAAATAGATATATTCCTAAAGGAAAATTATTTCTGCATGTATCTAGCTGTAAAGTCCTGGCTTGTTTTTTTAACCCAATGACATCACCGCACACAAGTTGGGCCCCACAGCACAGATGTGCTTTCATGTGCAGTGATATCACTTTCACTAAAACACTGAAGGCATGACTTTCAAGCAGTTTTAAAATTCAGATCAGTTCTGCTCATATTTAATCCAGACATGTTGGTTTAACACCAAGCCAAGCCAGACCTTTTAATGTTCAGTGGCCATGATATAAAATTCTTCACCGTGTTGCACCAATAAATTCAGAAGTGCAGTGTAATTTGCTATAGTCACAGAGACTCTTGTGAAATTTAAGCAAGAGTGGAAAGCAACCCTTCATTTTGTGCCTTACTACAGCACTTCAGCTCTTTGAAAAACATTTTCTTTTCCCCAAAGAAACAACAAACTGTGTGGACAGAATAATTTACGGCTGCTTATTTTGGTCATGTTGAGATTAAATTAAAGGTAGGCTGTAAACCACCATCGGACTCTTCCTAAATTAGGAACAGTGTCGCTGTGGCATTATTTAGGAGTTACTTAAAACAAACAATGGAAAGAAAGTGCCACTTGACACTGACAGCAAGTATCTCTGTTCATTTTGCATTGTCAATAGCTCCAGTGGTAGCACTATTCTTTTGACAGCTAAAAGCAGATGTGTGGGTTAAGTATGGGAGCAATTCAAATGTCCATAGTAAACTGCAGGGGGGCAGAGAGAGCTCAGAGAGCAGCAGCTTTAAAGTAATTGACTAATACAGTAAGGATATTAAAGTCATTTAGTGCCAAAAGGGAACACACTGATCCTTGACCCTGAGCCACTTTGGAGTAATCTAGTATTCAATCCAGCGTGTAATGACTGCCAGGCCTGTCAATCCTCCGGGCTCTCCAGTCAAATGCCTGTGGCTACTATTGGCTTATGGTAAAAGGACAAAAATGCAAGGAAATGCCTCTCAATCAGGCTATGATGTGATAATGTTATTGCTCCAATGTATTCTATATTGTCCCTGCATAGTTTAATCTGTTGAGATCCATGTCAAAAATTGCCCTTGTTCCCCAGAGGTCTTTATTCAACCTTTTAGTAATACAAGTGGATTTGAAAGGAGAGGGGTAACTCACTTGATGAATGGTTTCCAGTTAATATAAAAAATAAGAGGTCAACTGTGGCTTAAAGGCTAACCATGGAACGTATAAATTAGAATAAGCATGCTAGTAATCTGATTAGTAAACCTTGCTCTGCATTTACCCCAGTGGGTAAAATATTTTCCAATAAATAATATCGACACAGAAATTTATTTACAAGAATGATATTTTTCCTACAAAGTTTAGATGTTGAGAGGAATTTTGGCTGGGAAGCAATAAGAACAAAAGGCTCACTTGCTTCTTGTCCTTAAAACTTGTGCAACTACTGGGAATCTCGTATTTTAAATTAGGCACCTCACATTTGAAAAATATAATTATTGCTACAGGCTGAGTAGTCCACTTGAGCTTGAAAGAAGGAAATTGCCATTTTTTGTTATTTTGATTTTGCTAATTAAAACAGGGAAAACTGACCCACATAGATTCTCTAAAGTTAAAAAGTCAAAATGGGATAATAATTATGCAAATTTCTATGCATTGCTGTAAAAATTATCTCTATATTTCATTATGTGGTCTCCACTATTTCCTGACCCCACTTTCCATGTGGTGTACATAAACTTTGGGAAGGGTGAAGCTCTAGTGATAGTGATGCTCCCACTACTTTAAAAGAACCATGAGGTTACATAACAGGCACTTTGCCTAATTCAGTTCTCTATGATTCCACAAAGCTCTCCACAGGGATGACACAACACAAAAAGGAAAAAAAAAAAGAGAGAACCTCTCCTGAGAAATATCTTGCTTATAACTTTGAAATAACTTCAGTGTCAAAACCAAGTGACTTTCTCCAAAATTCTGCCTGTCCTCTCTCAGTTCAGTGCCCCAAAGTCATTATTCAGTGTAAGATTCTATTTATAAACCCATTTTCCAGCCTGTACATACTTTTTACACTTGAAAAATTATGGTTTTGTGGACAGTTTTAGAGGATGAATCAGAGAAAAAAGAAAACGGTACTTTTGTGCTCATTGAATTCCCTTGCCATGAGGGTAGAGGCGCATGCAATGCAAACTGTGGTCCCATCAGGCAATGGCTGGCTGTGTTCCAGCTGAACTCTTCACAGGCAGTTTTATCACAACCTGGTGTTTTCACTGGGAAAAAACCCAAAACATCTTAGAACCTCTACAAGCAAGCTAACCTGAAGCAGGATATGACAAGTGTTGTGTTATTGCCCTGTAACAGAGCAATTAGGCAGTGCCATGTAAATGGCACAGTTGGGCAAAGAAGGCTTTGTGCTTGGGAAGTCCTTGATGTGGTGATGACAGACCAAAAACTACTCACCTACACCCATGTCCTCTCTGAGAACTCACATCATTTTTCCTCCCAGATCGTGGTGACTCTCCCTCTTGAGGGATAGTACTTAAATCATCATGGGAACCTATGCAATACTTCATCTGGGGTGAATTAATCTGGGTAATTTAAATTGATTACTTTCCTTTGCACCTCCAAAAGGAGGGTGCAACATGAAGCCACATGGATTTTTTCCCACTTCAGCAGTGTGAGTGGTGCCCCAGCAGGACCTACCATCTGGTGTGGAAAGTATATGAAGCAATGCTCACCTGCCAGGAGGGATCATGCACTCCCTTTTATCTGTCTGGGGTACAGGGGCCCCAGTTTTTCACAGTTCAACTTCCTCCTGCTTTTGTCAGTGGCAGTTGTGGCACACAACACAAGGCATAGATGTTTTGGGAACTAAAGAAACAGAAGACACTGAAGTCTCCCCTGACATAAGTGCAGGACAGTCTCTTGTGACATGGCACACTGACTGCCTGGCATCTGTCTCCTTGCTGCCCTCTTCCCCTCTACAGAACCTGTAAGGGCTTGTATGGTTGTCCTTTATCCATTTTTAGCAAAAGTGACATTTCCCCCTTTTTCATTACTGCTGAGAGAGCAGAGATGGGTGCCATATTCCCAGCCTGAGTGGGGATTGAGAAGATCTGCTCCCTTTGCAGTGTTTAATGAGGAAATTGAGGCAGCAGCAATCAGTTTCACGGTTCCTACCTTCTTTTGCCCTCCAAAAGATCTGTTCATGGTTTCAACATGAAATTGTAGGAAGCTAATCTAAAAAACTGTGAAGTTTTGTGAGTGGGGAAGGAAACACTTATCAGAAAAAATGCCAAGGACCTTTGCTCCAGCATTCACAGGGTAGCCAGGTATGAAACTCCTTTCGGGGAAAACTATTCTTTGGGTATTTTCACTGGTAGCTCATCATCACACTTGGAAGGTGCTGATCTTTAGAGCAATGATATTTCATGATGTATGCTTTTAAATTACAAAAAGAGAGGGAAAACCTTAAAAAATGCAAGAAAATTCCTACTGTTCCTTAACCTACTTGGAGCCAGAAATGCCTTAAAGCTAATAGGTTGGGCATTGCTGAGAAGCCCACAAACAACTTCATAAGGTGTCTCAGCCCTAGTACATCTTCTGTAGTTTCTTTTCCAGGATGATTGTGTTTTTATTCAAATCCCAGACTTTAAATGCAAGCCTAAAAGCCACCTGACCCCTAAGGGTCTAGATGTTTTTTGAGTGAATCTGTAGTCATACCCCCTGCTGTCTCTCTTTTGTTAAATTAGTGTAGTTTTTCAGCCTATGCAAAGAAAACTTGTTTTACGCTCCCCTTTTATGAACATTTGAAACCGGTAAATGCATTTTGTAAACAAATTTTAAGATTATCTTTTTAAAACAAGGCTTCAAACACAGACATAAAGACACAGACACACAGAGAGATACATACATGCATGCATTCTGCTTTTATGACTTAGGAATAAAAATGCAAATGAATTTATTAGCTTAAGCATGGCGCCAAATAGAAATTTATGCACATACATTTAAAAAACAGACCCCTTGAAAATAATGCAGTTGCAACCTATTAATTTTCTTTTTTGACAGTTTTTAAAATTCCTCTAAAAAAATGAAACAGCATGAATACTGTCAATATATCACAACAGCCACATTAGGTTTTGTGATATACATCATAATATAAAGAGCACTATTAGAGCACAACCTGGGAACCATTAAATCATTCTAAATCACTGTTACATTCCATTAGTGTCAATGGTGAAACCACATAATAGGCTTTATTACAAACTTCACCTTGGTAGGCCATTGTCTCTAATAACCACTTCTCTATGATGTGGTATCATACCCAGAAATCCAGGGAGATAATAAAGGCTCCCTTATTTCTTTTTTATTGGATGGGTAAAGTTAAATTTAGCTGTAAGTAAAAAAAAAAAAAAAAAAAAAATCTTTAAGCTT
>VWYP01012348.1:50583-69174 GCA_013400435.1 Pycnonotus jocosus
TGTTCACTAACTGTAAGTTGCTGCTATTTGGACAAAAAAAAAAAAAAATTAGGCAGACTTGGGAGAACAGTTTGAAATAAATTTAAATCCTGGTAAATGCTTAAGGCCAAGGTAAGATAGGCAGTCCTGCAATTACAATGTCATTTTTGAAATGCAGCTTAGTGCATTTATGCCCTTCTTTACACTTTTGTTCAGATACAAAGGATTGATTACAGAAACATTTTAGGAATTAAATCTGTATTTTCATTTCTTCAACTCCTAGATAAGAAGTATCCATTAGAAAATGAAGAAAAAGATAGAGAAAGAGAAAGAGAGAAGGAGAGAAAGAAAGAGAGAGACAGAGAAAGAGAGAGAGAGAGAGAGAGAGAGAGAGAAAGAAAGAAAGAAAGAAAGAAAGAGAAAGAAAGAAGAGAAAGTGGGAAAGAGAGAAAGAGAGGAAGAAAGANGAAAGTGGGAAAGAGAGAAAGAGATGAAGAAAGAAATAAAGAGAGTAAGAAAGAAAGAGAGGAAGAGAGGAAGAGAGGAAGAAAGAAAGAAAGAAAGAAAGAAAGAAAGAAAGAAAGAAAGAAAGAAAGAACAAGAAAAAAAATCTCTGCATACTAATGTTTTCTAATGTTTTCTTCCTT
Source organism: Pycnonotus jocosus (assembly GCA_013400435.1). Taxonomy (NCBI): domain Eukaryota; kingdom Metazoa; phylum Chordata; class Aves; order Passeriformes; family Pycnonotidae; genus Pycnonotus; species Pycnonotus jocosus. Next base: position 51,210 of record VWYP01012348.1, read on the forward strand.
CCTGAATTTTTAGAAATGCTTTGGGGGAAAAAGTAGTGCACATAATTAGGGCTACTTTTCTCCATTATGCAGGGCTACACCCGGCTCACTGTAATACACGTGATGACACAGATCAACTCAGCAGATTGTGGTGTGGTCATTCAGGATTAGCACAAAGAACCTGCCTGTTTTGAGGAGTTGGGGATACTCAGTGCTACCTGGGCGTGTAGGCAGATGTGGAGGAATCCTGCCCCTCTGAAACTCACTAGACTTTGGTATTAACCAGATCAAGGGCTCCAACCTCAAGTTTTGGAAGTTTTTTCACACAGGAGCCTTGTATTTCCTGAAAGAACATTGATGAATTTTGATAAATAATGTCTCTATCATCACAGCTTTTCACTTTTCATCTTGCAAAAGCCAACTTGTGACTTCAGTTTAAACAACACTGCAATCCCCCACCATCATTATTCAGTTATTGGAGTGTCTGAAAACATTTCTTATGGTGACGCCTAATGTATAGTGCCTGTCTTTATAATTCTTTCATGTGAGCTCACTACAAGAGTTGGAGTAACTGGGAGGTAGATGTGAAGAGACAGGTGAGTACCCCAGCCTTGTACTGCAGCAGAGTTAATGAACTGCATCCTCTTGTCCACCTGACTGGTTTCTAGGGCCTGATGGCATTTTATCCTTAAATTTTCCTGTAGGGGCTGATTAGGGATGGATGTAAATAAGAGCTGGTCCTTAGATTATAAAAAGTAAAAGTCAAAGGTTTTTACAAGGTCAAAAGTCCTTTCTGATTGGATCAATTGTTATCAAAAAGAAAATATACCCCTTCAAATGAGTTACGAACAATAATATGAAATAAAAAATAATCAGCAATATCTTCTTCTAACTCCATAAAATAAAAAAAAAATCCTCCACCTATTCTAAAATTAAACAATTCTTCTGAATAATTCCTTTGTCCATTTTTTCATTCTTTTACTTTCCTGCATCCTGGGTTTTTCTGCATCTCTCTGAAATGTTCCTGTTTTTAAGCAATGACCTAGTTCCACATTCTCTGGCATGTCTCATATATTTGTGGCAATTTTGCACTTACCTTTTTCCTTCTAAATGGCAATTTTATGTAGCAGCTCAAAGACACTGCAAGTCTCCTGCATGTACAGGGAACAGCAGTCCAGGTTTGTGTTGTCTTTCCTTACATGCATTCCTTTCAAACTTCAGTTCAGTACTTTCAACATTAATTTCAACTTCCACTGATCAGAATAATATCTTGCTATGTTTGAAATACTGCTTTAGAAATACGAATCTGGTTTCTTCATCTCCACAGTATGAATTTACCAATCTCCCAGGCAACCTGTACTGCCAGATATAGAAGTCCTGTATCTCCAATATATAAGATCTGAAGTTGGAATGTAAAACTCACTCTGAACTTGGAATACCCCCAAAGGTAGCCAGATCAGTCACTGGAAAAAGAAAAACTGTAGGAGGAAGGGGGAATATAAAAGGATAAAAAGGTATGTCGAGGAAGATAGAAATGACAATAATTCTGGGTGGCACATAATGATTAACTACAGATTTACTAATAAACCGTAGGGACTGGGCTTGCATTCATTTACTTCATTTAGGGTAACCTGAGACCAAGGTCACATTCTTCAGCTGTGTATGAAGTCAGATGTGGTTCAAGAAGGACTGAAAGTTGGGGAGAGGACGTAAAAGATGCCGGCAGATGAGAGAGCTAGGGAGTACATCTAGTCTTTTGGATACTTTTATCAAAGTCTAAGCCTCCTTCAATATTTCCAGTTTAGAGTTTGCATGGTAGACACCAGCCCTGTTTTCAAGGTCAGATGTGCATATCCTGCCCCTATTAGTCTTGTTTCTCATAAGTTGAAAAATGCTAGTGGTTTTTTTTCAGTGTCTAAAATAAGCCATAAGAAAGGGCTAACAAGACACAAGACACACATGAGAGCAATAATGAATAAAAAATAAAAATATGGGAAACAGAATTTTGCCTAACAGAATCCATAGGGATTTAGAAGAGGGAATGAATGAACCTTGTTTAAATTTGGCCACATTTGAATAAATAATTTAGCTAAAATATAACCCTTGACCTTGTTTTCTATTTCTGGTGTAAATTGTAACTTTTTAAAATATACTATAATTTAAAATATCACTGATATTGACAATGATCTGGGCAGTTTCTGATGCCATTTAAACAAGTTCCTCTGTAAAATTTAGCTTGTCCTTGAGCTTCTCAATTTTTTATTCCAACTTTCCTTTCTGGCTTTTTGGGGTATATTTTTTGGTATACTTATAGGTAGTTAAATATTTAGAAAGCCTAATTCTGTGGTGTATCTAGCATATGAAGCCAATACAAGGGCAATAGTGGCAGTACGCTTAGCCTTGGCTTTAATATTCCTGCCATGTTAACTTGGGACCTGAGGCCACTTTCCCCTCTTGAGAAGTGTCAAAATACATCATTTATTAGTGTAAAACATAAAATAATTTCATTGCTAATTTTAAGAAAGAGATGACGCAATACTTTAGATGATTAACAGAGAAAAGCAGCTATACCTTGTTACCATGTACAGCATCCAACTTAAACACCATATCTAAACAAGAAGCCAAATAACATGAGAAGTTTCAATTTTCTACATTCTTCAATATATTTTTCCCCCCATTGCTGTGCTACAAAATAGTCCCTCAGATGGTTTCTTTCATTACTGGCATTAACTGGTAGACAGATTTGTGTCTCTCTAGGTTAGGTCATAGCCCACTTCCTTTGCCCTTCCCTTCCTTTCCTCCAAAATGTTGCCACTGATGTGTGTGTATGACACTGAAATATTCGTCTCCACTCAGTATATGCAGAGGTGGCAAAGAATGATAACAAAACATCTGCAAGGTGGGAGTGCTTCCAGAGATCCCTCTACAGATGCTGAGTATCTCGTGTTATTGCACCTATTAACAAAATACTTATCCTCTGACTGAGCAAAATAAGCATTTATTAGTATGTTTACACCTATGATCCCCTGGTTTTGTGCAATTTACAAAGTGAAAAATAAAGCCTCTGGCTGAAATCAATTCACTCTTTCTTCTCTCATAGTTTCTATTCTTTTTCTGTTCACTTACAGTGTTGCTCAGAGAATAGCCTATAGTCTGTGGACAAGTCTTTAATATAAGTTAAAATTATTCTCAAACATCATTTGAGAAAGTCAGCAAAAGAGTCAGCAAAATAGGCTGGCCTAAAATGGATCCAAGAGTGAATAAAACTATTTGTATCCTTTTTCTGGTAACCACTGAGCCACCAGGGCTGAGGATCCTTGCTCCTGCTCCTTATTTGCAGTTGCTAAAAAAACCCCATCACCTGCTACATGTTCTGTATCAAGCATGCTGGCCTGGTAGACTAAAAGGAATTAGAAGAAAGGAAGTATTTCTTCAGAAATTAGTTCATGATGCTATGTCCATGCAACGCAGCCCAGGAAAAGCAGCAGTAAGATATTAATGATGGATCTTTTTACAGAAATGCTTGAGAGCTTGGTGTATTACAAAATATATGCAAGCATTTGGTGCTTCATGGTTTATAATGCCCTGAAGCAAATTGTAAGCTATCAGCTTACAGACGTCTGGGAAGATCAGAACTTTCCATTTATGTTTTGATTAATCAAATATATTATGAAATCTTTGCTATGCCTTATTTTGCAGAAAGTCTATTTTTGATATTAATATGTCTCTGCAGATTAGGTACAGATTAGATACAGATCAGTTATTTTCACAAAATAATTCTCTTATCTTTTTTCTCTTGTACAAAACATTATGTTTTTAAAAATAAAAACCATCAGATAAATATTTAAACACAGATTTTCTTCATGTGGGTGTCTCTTCCATGCTATTTCACTTATAAGTCTTTTTACAAATGAGGAACTTTGAAATGTAGGACCTTTAATATTCTCTAACTTCTGAAACAATCACCAGAGGCCTGTAGACTGCTTCCTAGGAAGAGACAGCCAGTTGTATTTCATTCAGCATCTTTATGGCTGTGTGTCAGAAGCCTGAGTCTTAAACGACGAGTCTCATCCTATTAACCCGGTCATATAACCTTGAGCTAGCCAGACTTGCAGATAACAACAGTGTCTCTAACATGTATATCAGTCAGGGTGTGGGCTTTTTATCCTGTACAATTAATGTTTAAAAGTACCTGCATTAAACAGATAAGTATGCATATTTTGATTCAAAACCATCTAGAGTAAATTTTCTAGTGTTAGAACAGTAATGTCAGTTATTCTACTAGTGTATTAAGGGTCTGTTGGTAATTATATCATAATCCTCATTCAGCCCTTTGGAAAGGGCTAATGAACTTTTTTCTAATTTCTCCAAACAGGGGAAAATGGATGTTTTTATTTTATAAATGTGTATATCAAAAAAGACTATCAGAATGAGCAGTCCCAGGTACATTTCTGCTCTCTTGCTGTTCATGAGGGCTCAATATCTTATTTGTTTTAAACCAAAACATTTGCATACAAATGACAGTTGAGATAGAAATGGACATTCAAGACTCAATATTTTTAGTTGAAGTAGGGCACAGCTTTCCAATTCAGAAAGCAGATTTCCTTTAAAAGTGCAACCTTTTCCAAGCAGAGGTCCAATCCTGTGAGCTTCTGAGCAGCCTGAGCTCTGGCTGGCAGGGACTCAGCACCTTTCAGGATCAAGTCCATAACACATAAGCACACCAGCTACTCTGATACCTGTGACCTTAAACGTTTTGGTTCACAGGGTCAGTGATCCATGAACTAAGACAGATTTATGGTACACAAGTGACAGTAGTGGTTTAAGAAGAATAAGTAAAGAAGTTGTATCAGCCCTTACTTTCACTCTCCTTGCTCACAATGCATACTTTAAGCCCTGGGTTTACCTATCTACCTCATGTTCTGTTTTCTTCCATGGAGACCTCTTCTGTTTATTTGTAAAGCTTCTTCACACCAAGAAATAAATTTTGCTGAGTAAACAGTCAGTACTTTGGTAACCAGGATAATTGTACTGACAGGTTTACAAAATCGCTACTGCACTCCCTGCTGCGTGAATATTCATAAGAGGCACATGAGGACATACATGTGGCCCGAGGCTCCTGGATCAGCTGTGTGCAATGTCCCATAGCTGTGCATGCAGAGATCAGCGACCCAGGGAGAGCCCTTGGACGCCCCTGATTCCTGGTCTGCAAGCCTGGCAGGTGGCCCAGAAAGCACTAGACATACTACTCTTGGGCTACATTCTTCCTGTGGATGTCCTGCATCTGAAAAGCTTTTTTGTTTTATTTGGATTTAACCCTTTTTTCCCCCCTAATTCTTCCCAGCAGCCATTTTCATTGTCTTTTTGTGAGCAGAGACCTTCTTACACAAATGGATGGGGGTTTTTTTTGTAGGGGGAACAGGGAGGGGGATTCCACCTGATCTCATGGGAGTATTCAAGAGGGTTTTCACACCTGGAGCTATCTGGTCGCCTCTAATGCAAAGCTTGAATTCAGCAGCATTTCTCTGTTGGCACTTCCTGCCACTCTGGGCTCACTCCTACTGAATACTGAGAGCCCAGATGGAGTTTTGGAAGGGGGAGCTGCTCAGTGCAAAAGATGTTTGGCCTCCTCAACACTCCATTCCCCTCAGCACCAGCCTGCTTCTTCGCTCTCTACACATAAATACTGCACATGCATGCACACACATGCAGTGTCATATAAATGAGTGGATAGCCTGGGGGTAAATGACTGGTCCTAGAGCATTTTTTAACATATTGTTGATAGTTTCCAGTGTACACATTGTAAACCTGTGCTTATGCAGGCAACAAATGTACTAATGCATATTGCTTTTCTGTGCACTGAAAGAAAAGCAGATAATTTTGTGACAGAGTTGGCAGACAGATAAACAGCCACAGTTTAAAAATACATAGGATGATGAATAGAGTTTCAGAAATGAACCATAGTTTATCTTGTTAATTCTTACTGTGTTTGAGTAGTGATGAAAGAAACAGTGTCAGAACTCAAGGATATGATGAATAAGAAAGAGCAAAATGACAACCAAAGGCCCTGGTGACCAGAAAACAAGCTACAGTTTGCCCCCCGGAGAGAGGCAGTGATGGGTTGAACTTGCCATTAGAGGGAAGATTAAGTGTCCTTGGTTCCTCAGTTAGTTAATTATACACTCAAATCTTCCCAGTATATCACATAAGCCAGGCATTTTGCTTTTGAATATCTGTATACTGACTACTTGGATTGCTTATTGGTTATTTCTCTTGACAACTCAAACCTGAACATTAAATCCCATTGGCAACAACTATCTGTCAAGAGCGAAAAAAAAAAAAAAAAGATTTGTGTATTTAGTTTTCATTATAGAAGTGCTTGTAGTTGAAAAAATATGTACCTGTCAAGTTTTCGACATCTCGCTGGGGATGCAAGCAATGCTGTTGTGATTTCAAAACCTGGCTGACAAATTCACGTTCCAGTAGTAAAGACAAATCAAGGGGGTTTTTTTCCTCCTTTTTTTTTTCTTTTTTTTTCTCTTTTTGCTTTTTCACCGCTTTGACAGTCATACATAACAATTTGAGACCTAAGTGGCACTTTGATGCACTATTCCATTATTAAGTGGTATAGTCACTATAGAATAGATGACGGGCCTGTACTCAAGACATTGTGAATTAAACAGCTTTCAACAATAGGGGAAATTGAATGGCCTAAAGAATTCTGAAACATAAAAAAATAATGATTAAAAATGTATTTCAGAATCAGCAAGACATATAATTTAAAATAATGCCAGGTACTGAAATTCAAACTGAAGAAAACAAAGTATGTTTTAGAAGAATCTTTAAAGTTCAGAGGAAACAGGAAATAATTAGCAAACATAACTAAACCCACAATTACAAATTTTAAATATGGCTCCTTGATGAACCTTAGAAAATTAACATGACGTAAAAAAATCCTACCTAAAATTTAAAATGTGAAGACATAAAGCCTTTTCTCCTCTGACTGTACTTTGATAGTATATTAATTGACTAGTTTTGTAATGGCATTTCCTTGTGTCTAAAGGTAAAGTTTCCAACTAAAGAAACATTGACTTAAAGTACTTAAATTAATTCTTTTGTCAATAACTATACAGCTAATCAATACACCTGGAATTAGACAACAGTTTTTGGCCAGAAGGCATGCTAATCCCTGGTCTCTTTTTGTTGCAATTCATTAATCATTCAGCCCTTCCCAATTAAGATTTCCTTGTCTGAATTGGAAAGTTTGAGACACCAAACATCCCACTATGGCAAATAGATTTAAAGAAACTCAAAGAAAGGTTTCCAAAAATTACTTATTTCCTGGGAAAATAAAAATTCAAAAGCTACATTGATAATAATTCATGCTATATTTTTTAGCTAATAAAATGTAAGTAGATATTTTTTCCCATTAAGATAAAAACCAAAAATGTAATACTTGTTATACCCCAGAGCATAATTGGTCATATATTATCTTTTGTTTTTAAGATTATTAAAGGCTGAAAAATTACTTTTCAAACATTCATCCAGTGAGATTACTGTTAAAAAAGACACCAAGCAATGAAAATTCTATTAATCCACAAAGTTCCTAAAATATTTGCTACAATACTTATCTTTCTGCAGTCCTGCAAACTGTATCAAACTGATCTGTATCTCTGAATAGGACGTGGATTACAATTTCAGTGCTTAGTACTCCAAATCTTTTTTTTTTCCCTTATTCTGCACAAGAAAGAAAAAATTGAATTATTCCTTTATCTTTTTCAATAGATAATCCTACAAAGCATGTAAAGCCACATTAGGAGTGTAGTGTACTTTGCAAGATGGCATAGGGTATGACTCATATCTGCAAACAAAGGCCCCCAAAACCAAAGAAAAAAGCCCAAACCTCCCACTTTGGGTATGATATCTTAAAAGATAAAGGTGATTTGAATGAGTTACTGAAAAATATTTCATCAATATCCCACTTCTACATTCTGAGGCACTAAAGGAGGAAAAAAGAAATGTAATTATGAGAAATAAAATAAGGATTTTCTTAGTTACAATTCCTGGCCTTTCACTGATTGCAGTAAATTATAAATTATGCAGTCAATGTAGGCCAACAAAAGAAGACATCTTCAAATCTCAGTCAAAGGTAATTACTTAAGTCGGCTGAATGTTCTCTTTTCATAGAGTGTGATCTCTCTTTGACAGCTCACACTGACAGATGACCTTCTCAGCGACGTTCTTATCCTTCGGATCATGAGCAGTGTGCCTCTCTCCCTGAATATCTCTATATATTTGTGACACTAAGCTTTCAAATACAGCTATTGACAAATCAGAACATCAGTCTAAGTGCTGGTCTTCCTATCACTCACAATAAAGTAGCTATCACTTGTGGTGTTGTAGAGCAAGCACATCTCTGAAAAATGAGTTCTCACCAAGTGCTAATTTGACACAGCTCGCTTGCCTTCCCATAATTGCTCTGTCATTGTCAGTTGGCAGTTCGGGCTCATTCCTGGAAGCTGTGCCGTACAATTGGATACAATTACTCCCATTTACCACCACTATTATGCCACTGATGTTGCCCAGTTCGCATATTGACATGCCTCATTAAACCTGGATGCAGGCCATTAATGAACATTGTTAGCATTTCTCTTAAACTTTTTGCCTCTAATAAACAGTCAGTGTTCCATGAAGGAGCACTGCCATCCTTGTGATATGATATTTATTATCTTATGGGGGAAGGGGACTCTGCAAATGGAAACTATCCAGATGCTGTGAGAGAGATGTATGGTTAGATCAGTGGAGAATAGCCCTGATCAGGAGAACCTTTTCTATCAGGGGCATCCTGCCATTAACCAAGTGACCTCCCCTATCCAGGGGAAGACAGGAAGGATAAAGAGGACAACCTGGGGGTGGCCCAGTCGCTGCAGGTTGCTCAAGGTTGCCCGGCTCCTGTGGCTCCCCTCAGCCCCCTCCTACCCCCAGGTGGTGCTGCGGGATGCAGCAAAGAGCATTTTGCCCTGGGTCCTCAATCCATTATGTCCAGCTACTCCGATGTGCATTTTTATTCAGAGATAATTATGTGTTGATCAGAGAAGTCAGCGGCTGTCACCCATATGGCAGGCACACCTGCAGTGTGACATAGGTGGTAACGATGGCATGCTCTTGAGCTGTCATGACAGGGACAGGGACTTTATTATGTATATGTCACCATTTCTCTTAGGAAAATTATCCTTTTCCGCACAATGACAATAATGAATCTTACAACACTTTCATAAACCCTGTTTCCAGGCCCTTTCCTTGACCTTCATTAAAACTCTGCCTGGCAAATTCACTGCTCTATGAACAAAATGCAAACTTTCACAGCAGATGCAACTGAGCTTTTGGAGTTTCTTTTTAACCACTTTTCACAAAGTGGCTGCTTGGACAGTCAGTGGCCCCGCAGAGTAGATCCTGCTCCTTCAAGGGCAACAACAATGCATACAAAGCCTAGGATGAGGACTAACTAGCTTTTAAGTGCTAGAAATCTGTCTGGGACTTAGAGAGCCTTGCACTTAAACCAAGTTTATAGGAGAATTTTTTTATCTGTGAGTGGTATAAATAACCCTTCTGTTCAACACAGAGTAGAATATTTTCAGTTGGAAGGGAACTACAGTAATCATCTAGTTCAACTGCCTGGCCACTTCAGGGGTGACAAAAAGTTAAAGCATATTACCAAGTACATTGTCCAAATGCCTCTTAAATACTAATAGACTTGGGACATCCACCACTTCTCTAGGAAGCCCATTCCAGTGTAATATAAGATAGAATTTTACTATCCCAGAATTATTCTCACTCTCTTCTTGGCTTTCTTTTCTTCATTCTTCACATATTTCCTTCTGCTGCTGGTTCATGGCAAAACAGAAAGTCTCTGTGGAACTGAAACCTAAAAAGAACACACAGAAAGACATTTTGTATCCAGGGAGAAGGAAGAAAAGGGAAAGAGAAGCAAGATTTTGCTATTTATCTCAGGCATCTGCAGAAGTTGTTTTTAAGTATCAAAAGGAGAAACTGGAAAACTCCCATAATAATGTCTATTATTTAGGGGGATTCTTTTTTACTGCAGACCAATCTAATTACAGTGTTCTTGGTTAAAAATTAAAGATTGAGGTGGTAGAAAAAATGTAAAGAAAATTGATGTTGTCACTGTCTTTTTTACAGATAACTTTTTTTTTTTTTTAATTTTAAAAGCTTCAAAAATTTGAATATGCAGTTTCAGTTGACATTCTTCAACTTTGGGTTATCTTTATACAGATACTTGTATGAAAGTACAAGTGTATAATATGCCTGCTTGCTGTGGTTGTGCTTAACATATTTCTCCCATTTTGATATATACAAATCTACTTTCTGCAATATTCTTTCAATAGGAATAGAATACTTCAGAGTAGAAGTAATTTCTTACATGTGAATGCTGTCTAGGGAGAATTAAGGGACCAGGGAATTTAGCTTGAAATTTACATTTTGACTTTAAATGACTTTAGCAAAAGTTGCAAGCAGAAAAAAGTGTAAAATTTGGGACAGTTGAAAACTTGTGAACTTTCTTAGTCTGTTTTAAATGTAAATATTATACTGTTGAATGTGCTTGTGGGACATGTATATGAATTCTGGAATAACAAGCCCTTTGGTTACACTGTGGTCTAAATAACCATGTAGAATGCCAAAGTATGTCAAAAAGTATCTGAAAACTTTAACTGAATAACCCAATTTTCTACTTACTAACTTACTATTTTGTTCACATTGATTTGAATTATTTTCTCCATAATGACCTCAAATTACTTCAACAAACGTTAGGGCTAGCATGTGAATTTTAAGTTTGCAGCTGTATTTCCAAGCTGTTATAATTTATTTAATCACTTCACTGCCACAATTACAAAAAATAATGTCATGGCGCTGCATTTGAAAATTGAAACATACAATATCTCAACAATCATTAAAGTCCTTACACTTCCTGTTCATATCCTGGTCAGTATATGAAGAGGCTATAGAAATATTGCACTGCACTGGACACAAACAAATGAGTATAATAGGCAAATGAAAATTCACTAAAATGAATAATTACCCGAGCTGAAACTGCTCAGGATACAAAAGTTAACTGTTCTGAAAAACAAAAAAGGACTTAAACAAGAGTGGCCAAATCATCATTTATACCCAGAAACAGCACCACAAGTAGCCTACTGGTATCTGCCTGATCCATGCAGCTCAACATGACTGTCAAATGAATATATAGAGGATTTTCAGATCAGGTTAAGGTGATACATAAAGCTTCTTGAGTATCTTGAATATTTTATGGATGCAATATTAAAAATAGGCAGTTAAGTAACAATATAACAAAATTTAGGGTGGGTTTTTTTTTTGAGGTAGGAGTAGAATGTTTGCAATCTGGAAGGCAGAGGTTCTATCATTGAGGTTCTATCAATTTATCATGGATATAATTCTGTCTTTTCTGAATATGGTCTCTGTTCTTGAGTCTTCATGAGAGGAAAAACCCCACAATTATTTATCATGGAATAGAATGTCACACAGGAATCAGAGAGAACCATGCTGGCAAGAGATCTCAAGGCAAAATCTACAGCGAGGTAAGACTGAATGATTAAAAAAAAAACAACAACAACCATATTTTTGTTCTCTTCCTATCTGAACAGGAATAGAAATAGTATGGAATGTATGGAATAGTATGGAACAGGAATGTATGACATGACAAGAACCATATGAGTTATGGGGTCATATCCTGCATGTAGAAAAGCATGACACAAGGAATGCAAGAGTACTTCTACTTTCACTGTGAGCCACACATTGTCTACATCTTAAACACATATGCACTGAGCAAAATATATCCAAGTACCTCAGAACTTCAGAGCATAAAATGAAAAGAGTAAAATCCATCAAAGGAACCATTACTGCCTTAGATTCCTGAAATGGTAAGTAATTTCTTGAGGTTCTACACAGTAAATCTAAATAAGAAACCTCTGGGTATACATTTTGGTATGAATTATGTTCTATGACAGTAGCAGGATAACTTTTTCTAAATAGCTGATGAAATTTTACATTTATCATATTCCATGTATTCATTCATTAAGTTGCAGGGGACTAACCTGATGGCAAAAGTAAAAGTATATGAGTCAAGGCTTTTTTCTAAACTATTCTCTCACATTATTCTTCTCACATTATTGTCTCACATTATTTGCTGGACTTTTTTTGAGTTCATCTGGCATCAGTAGCAGCTTCAAACAATTTAACATTACAGAGTAAGATGAATAAAAGTGAGGTTGAAGGCTTAAGGAAATACAGTCTGTAGGTTAGTACCTATTGGCCTAACGAGAAGTACAGAAATAAATGATTTAAAAAATAATAATATGTTACGACTATGCTTTCTGGTGTCAGAGTGAGCAGACTAGCATAAACTATAGTGCTATTGAGATATTTCCTACAAAAATCAACATTAGAAATGAAAAACCACCAGGAGCTACATGTACCTTCTTCCAGATTCTTTCTGTTGTTTATTCCACCAAGGTAGTCTCTTGTTTCTTTTCCAGAAAAAGTTTGTCCAGGGACAACAGCTTACGTGTTGCACAATTCATTAGGAACTTCTAAATTGGACAAGAGGAAGGCTGGAGGAATACACATTGGTCAGTTATCACAGGAAATAGAAAAGGACTGCTTTTAGAAGTGTCCTTGAGAAACAAATGCAGGGAGAACCAGGGTCCCATTTTGGGGTCAAGCTGATATAACTTGACAGTGGATGCCAAAACTAATTAGCAAAGTTTTAATTCCTAATGCAACAGCTGCTTTGAGCTGCTATAGGGAATAGGGTGGACCATCTACACGGTTTCAGAACAGTGCAAGCTTATGATTAGGGGGAACAAATCACAGAGTTCTGTGAATTTGTGTAATTATAGCTATACATATTCTGAATTTGCTTCTTCTACTCCTCCAGATCCAGCAGAAATGTATTCCTAAAAGAAGAAAGTTTATGAGAACAAACTGTACAGTATGCAGTCACTTCATTTGGCAGACCAATGTGACAAACCTAATTCTCATTTCCGTTCTCCTCAAGGTGGTTGAATGTTATGGTGATGACCCCAAAATAACCTTTAGGATAGGCAAGGCTAGGCTAGGTTAGGCTGGGAATTTTATACACAAGGATTTGGTAAAGCCCAGTAGAAACTGCTTTGAAGGATTGGAATGACAGTGATGGGTGAGGGAGAAACTGGCTAAAGGAAAGGTTTTCAGCAGATGTGCAATGAGCTTCTACATGGAAAGATAGACTACATTTGCACTGTAAAGGGGAGGTGTCAGATAATGGCTGTATGCATATGTCCAAAGAAATGAGATGGACTGAAGGTGGACTCAGATGACCTGGACTGGCAGCTTTTGGGAGGAGATGGCTTGGAAAATTTAGCTGTTTTTTGGTGGAAAGAATGAATATGTGAGGAAAAGAAAATGTCTGCCAGCAAGGAATTGTAGACTGAGTGATAGAAACTTGTAAGAGTACATATAATATGATAAGGAAGAGGGAAAAATGAAAAAGCAGGAAAAATAACAGAAATGAAAATCAGAGGAAGTAAAAAGGAAGGTTTTGATCCACCCTTCTTGTTACTTTAAAGTTGATTCTCATTCTCCATTATGCCAGGGAAAAGCTGATGGATCAAGACCATTTTTTTTCTTTCTCATTCGTCATCCATCTCTGGAATTTACCGTTAATCCCCACATTTTATGGAAAGGAGCATACTATAAAAATCACAATAGATATATTGACAAGGGTTGCTCCAGATTTTGACTTTCAAATCTAGGTAGATTTCATGAGAATGGTGGATGACAAGCTAGGGAATGTCTGTGAATCTACCATTTAAGTGAAGCACCATCTGCCAGACTTCACACATAGCATTGACCTCAGAATCTCACTCTACCTTTACTGAGTGCTACTACTTGAAGTGTCAGAGTAAAAATGTGACAATATAAAATGTCAATAATATGCAGAAAACCCCCAAGTATCAATCAATAAAACATAGCCTGAAATATGCATTTAGATAGTTTTCTATTTGCAGACAAAAAAATGTATCTGTTAGTTTTTATTAACTTTATAAAACTTCTGGGGGAAAAGAGCCCATGACATTGGTGGATGCATGTTACCTTATAGTGAGAAATATTTCCTCAAAGAAGTTAATGTTTTTTGTCCTGGTTTTCATGTGTAAGTCATGAGGCTATTACTTGTGTTAAATAAATAGTATTTGCTTACAAGGATATTAGTGTGCATGTAGTCTATATTTGCATATCATAAATACAGTTCTATTTTTCACCATGCTTTATAATTGTAGTTAATTTCTTCTAATACAACATAAATCTCTCATGTATGACCACCCCAAGACCACCAGGAAGATCAACTGACCTATGTGCACGCTAATTCACAGCATCTCTCTGCAAGAATACACACCTAGGATAGTTCTCTCAAAGAGTGAAATGTATTTCATTTTTTCACAGGGGCTGAAAGAAGTTTAGGAACTTTATATCCAGTAAGTCTTTAATGAAAAATCAGAGAAAGGGTCACAGTCTCCATTCAGCCTTTTGGTACTTTTTCCAGTGTAATGTCTTTATAGTTGTGGCCCAAATTTTACTTGTTTGGTAGTTATGGTTTTAATTTATACTGTGAATGGCAAGACTTGAGGGCTTTGAATTTTTTAAAGCCAGAGATTTTGAGAAATAGAAACACAACTCCACACATCAGGGAGTTTTTTTAAGCATAAAAACATTGGTTTTTTTTTTCCTGTTTTTATTTCCTCCTTTTTGAAAGAGTGCAAAAGTGATATCTGAGCTATATTGCAGGAGGTAGATCAGGGGAACATTCTATCCAAATTTGGTAACTTTATCATTTGTTTCAATGATTGGAAAGAATGGTCATATGCTTATAGTTTGACAATACAGTAAGTAATTTATTAATTTGATCTTTAATATGTTGTAAGAAAAAAATGTACCGTAACAGCCATGTGAAGGGATTATTTTACAAATTAAAATCAGAGTATACTGAATCACAGAATTAGCTGAGCTGGAAGGGACCCACAAGGATCATTGCGTCCAGCTCTTGTCCCAGCACAGAACATCCCCAAGGGTCACATCACGTCCCTGAGAGAATTGTCCAAACGCTTCTTGCACTCTGTCAGGCTGGTGCTGTGACCACTCCCCTGGGGAGCCTGTTCAGTGCCCAAACAGCCTCTGAGTGGAGAACCTTTTTTCAAATATCAACATAACCCCCCCCAACACAACTTCAAGCCAATCCCTCAAGTCCTGTCATTGGTCACCAAAGAGAAGACATCAATACCTGTCCCTCCACTTCCCTTCACAAGGAAGTTGTAGACTGCAATTTTTCAAAGAACATCAGCAGTAAATTAATGTCCTAATTTTACAGCCTTATCCACAAATGTAGGTCACACTAAGGGCATCAAGATTTTGTGAAGCCATAGGATCAGGACAAATTGGTGGAGAAGTATTCGTTTACACTGGCTGATTAGTCAGATCAAAACTGAAAAACCAAAAAGAGCTGATAAAGTTTCCAAGTGTGATTCTGAGCAATGCTGCTTCATTGTGACAGAGACACATATGGGAGTACCTGAGGTAAGATGGATTTGGATTGGAGATCCAAATAGGAGGATGTGGAAGGTTGCGCTGGTTTCCAGCTTCATTGCCAGATGCAGGATGTCAGAATTTACATGTCTGTGGCCATCCTGCATCCAGCCCTAAGCTGACATATCCAGCAATGAGCCTTTCTGACCCATACCTTTCCAGTCTTGTGGCCTCTCTCTGGAAGGACACTTGCAGGGTCTGTACAACACAGGAGTTTGGTGGTTCCTCTGTGCATGACCTCACTGCAGTTTCAGTGCCTCAAAGACAGAGATAGCTGGAACCCACATGAATCTTTCTATTAACCTCTCTGTGCTTCAGACTCACCTTCAGTGACTATGGAGGGATTGCTCTGCAGTTTTCTTCAACAGTAAAGAAAAAGAAATAAAATCCCCAAATAACTTAACTTTGACAGCAGGGCAATCTGATCTCCATGTTGCCTTACTACATGGAATAATTTTACTAGGTATTTTTCATATATGTGCAAATATATATCAATTCATTTATTTTCATGTAGAGTTAGAAGTCTGACTTGTTGATGTGTTTTATAAATATTTTCATTTGCAATTTAGTGTATTCATGTATTTATTTTCAAACAGAATTCAGAAGCTTGTTTTAAAGGCTGTAATTTTGTTGCAATGGTGGATTGTTCTGCAATGAATAACTGCTACTACCACCAATATCTATTTTAAAAATATCCAACCTAAAGAAATAGACTCATGCATTTTTGTTTCCAAGCAAAAATTTTTTTGCTAAAGGTAGCAGTAATACTGCATTATTTATTACATGTGTGCTGTCATACTTGACGAGACTCTAACCCTTTGGATATATTACAAATTAAATGAACTCTGCTGAAGAAAAAAAAATAAAACAGTAAATGAAGACTCTTGGAGCCTGAAGCCATGAGATGTTCATCAGCAAAGTCTGAGTCGACAGTTTCCTAGTTAACTTTCAGAAGCATAGTGTCCTTCTAGGTGTATGTACCCTGCTGATCTTAAACAGAGCCCCTATTCATGGGCAAAATAACTGCAGAGGGCAGGGAAGTTTCTGTTGCATTTAGATTTCAATACAGGAATGCTGCTATCTGATGATAAATGTAATAAAAGTTCTTTGTTTCTGCAGAGACTGCAAATTATGAAGGGCTCTGTTACTGATCTGCTCAGTGTTATTGTTTAGAGACCTAAAAAGTACCTTGACTAGTCTTTAATGGCTTCTGTATTTACATTTCCCTGCAGATTCATTTAGTTGGCAGTTGTGGACATTTGTGCCTGATGTTGCATAATTTTTGTTTTTCTGACATAAACTGCCCTGCTTATTTTTGTGAAACAAGTGCTCATTGTCTGAGTCACCTGAATGAAACATTTACTTTATGACATCAGCCTGCAAGATTGCCATACTCAGAGAACTCAGAGACAGTACAAAATGAAGGATGGTCATTTGGATTTTCCTCAGTCTAGCAGCCCCAAATGCTTTTCAATTGCCAGAGACCTATTCTAATTCTCCATGGACTAAATTATATACCTTATAGGGGGACTAAGTAGAAAAAACTCAAGCCTATAGCTTAAAAAGTTATTCTTGGAAATGACCCAATGGTAGTAATGAGGACATAGCCCCCAGTCTTTACATGGATGGCAATCACGGATAAGACTCCTTCAGCTGAATGATTAGACTCCCAAAACACTGTCATCTACAACCTGTTTTAATGGCAGTTTAAGAATTCCTCTGATTTTTCTGGCTTCCTGCTGCCCCTCCAGAAGCCATAGGATTCTTATCAGATTTGTTCCACTCCTGCTACCTCCACATGGGTGTTTCAGATGCACTGTAACACCTATGCATAGTTTCTCTGAGGCTGAACTAACAACTTAAACACCCATTCAGTATCAAGAGGAAAGCAACAGGTACCAATGCTGTTATCCATTGTCTTATTGCCTACACCTAATGTAGGACAGTTGAACAGCACACTGAGAGAACTTTAATTTCCATTGATTTCATTGGGAATGATCTGGTTGACCTGTTCTGGTGATGGCAACATCTGGACCAGAGAGTCCCACACCCTATTTCTAACACTCTCCTAAAAGGTGTTACCACTACTAAAAATACCTACACCATACCAACACTCTTGGTTGTCGCTGCGTGCCTCTTTTTGCCAGCCTGGGCTAGCTTTGGCACACAGGCGGCACGTGGGAGCGAGCTCGATCTTCGGAAGGATTTTACTCGCTCTTTTGGGTTCTTGGCCTCGTCTGGATGATAGCAAGGTGAATGGTGAAGAATAAAGAGAGGTCTCTCAGGGGGGACAACTGCAAAGGTTTATTGTAAGGTCTCACAGAGAGCCCTC
>VWYP01012348.1:69270-89270 GCA_013400435.1 Pycnonotus jocosus
AAACCAACTTAAAGGCAGGAAAATACATGGGGGGAAATAGGAATGAACCAAAGGGAGAACTGGGGTACATAAAACTGTAAAATTACAAAGAACTGGAACCTAGTTTGAAAAAGCACCACTACACTTGGTTTTAGAAGTCTTGACTTCTGTTATGTCATGACTCCTTTCAGGTTCAAAAAGAGTGATGGTAATACTGGTCTCAGGCCTAAACTCTGTGGTGTATAATCAATGCACTTTCCAAATTTTCACATAATAAATATCCCAGCACTTCTCTGACACAGAATACTACATGTATTACTTTTATTTTTGTGCTAATCAATAGCGATTGCAAGGGTATATGCCACATTCCATTAATTTTTTGCAGACTTTTTTTTTGCATTGATCTGTAGCAGGAAAAGAAAGAATTCCTTCTTGTCTGGCCCACCAAGTGCTATTAATATATTTTTGCAACAATACCCTTACTGTACATTGATGTTTCATACTTCTCCACTCATAAGAAGGCAGTGACCAACACTCTGGTTTGACAAACCAGATAACTGGGATGTCACAAAATATCTCAGAGTTTGGAGGAGCTCCTACATTTTTTTGTGATAGACTGAAATGTAAACCACTTTATACTACATTTCAGAAACATCTGCCAGTTATATGTGTTTAACTAAACTGTCTTCAAGTACTGTTTGGGACTTAGATCAACATTCCCCTTGTGGGGCAGAAATTTCAGCACCTCATTGCCGTCTTCTGAGCAGCTGCAAACCACAGAGCAAATGTACATTGTTTCCTCCTCTAGAGAGCCATCTGCCTGATGGATAATAGCTCATGTCTGCTACTTCTCAGCCTGGTGGCCAAAACCTATGCCATGAGTTGGAAGATGTTATTTTCATAACCTACAGAAAAGTTAAGCAGAAGAAATAAATGTACTCACAATGCGACCATATTAAAATTTGTACATATCAAGAGCTAGAACAGAATTTCCTGGTAGCTCTGGTTCTGATATTTCACTGATTTTAAATGTTTGATATGAATGTGAATTTAATCTTGGTTTTGTAATTATGTATGTGTGGATGTGAAGCTCCCATTCAAAACACTTTTTTGCCTGCAAAAGTTACCAGTTACTACTGCCCTGAATATTTCTGAGCTATGTTTGTAGCTATTGCACATATTTGCTCAACATTTTGTGAATTGGTAAATTGTCCGGCCTAAGATATATATTTCTCTCTGTAAGTATTAGAGCACTCAACATATCTAGACCGTAAAACATCAAAAGTTCTCCAATATAAACAATCAATAAGCAATATGAATGAAAATAATTATTTTCACTCATTAAGTTTCATGGCAATGAATTTTATTTTCCAAAATAATATTAACATAATCAATATATATATTGCTATCACAATGCTTTAATTCTA
The DNA here is from genome assembly GCA_013400435.1 of Pycnonotus jocosus. NCBI lineage: Eukaryota > Metazoa > Chordata > Aves > Passeriformes > Pycnonotidae > Pycnonotus > Pycnonotus jocosus. The sequence continues at coordinate 70,677 of VWYP01012348.1, forward strand.
TTCTATTATTTTTTCCAAGTCCAAAATCTGTTATGATTCTAATAGTGTGCAGTACTGTGTCTCTGGATGGGAGTTGTATTATTTTAAAAATATTCATAAGTACTTACTATGCAATCACTGTAGATCAAATAGTTTTTGAATAAAGAATTCTCTCTTTGTGCAACAGTTAGAAAAATAAAGATTGTTGTTGTAGGTGGAGACTTGGGATGTTCTCATAATGTAAGCATAGAACACCATTATTGATGGTGTTGTCAAACTGAAGTGGAAAGAAAGACACCTTTCTTCTCCATAAATTGTTCCAATTAAAAACACAATGAGCCTGTATTTTACAAATACCCTGTTAGTTCAAAAGGCTTTCAGATTTCTCAGTGCCAGATACAAAGAACTTCATGCCAGAGAGATTTTTAAGTTGGAGTCTTACAATAAGTGTCAAGTTAACATCTTTTTAATGATGAACTAATGGGCAGTAAAAGCATTGCAATTCCAATATGTAGAGAACCTTGTGTTTAAAGGCATAGATTCAGTGAGAATGGTTCTGTGACCTTTGTGGTACCAGTAAAGGTTGGGTTCAGTGCAGGCAACATCCAATCAGTCTTTCAAGGTTAACTACACATGCCAAGCTGGGAAATGAAACAATTACTAACAAATTTTATGGGTATATTCTGTCAAATTTAAAAGGTAATAAGAAGTGTAAATTAAAAAATGTCTGAGGAAAGTACCCAAAAACCAAAAAAAAAGAAATTAGGAAATTTGGGTGGGTTGAGGGGTTTGTTTGTTTGTTTGTTTGGGTTTTGGTTTTGTTTGTTTGTTTGTTTGTTTGTTTTTGTTTTTCTTCTTCCTTATGTTGTCACTCTGACTAGGAACTGAAAATATTGGTGGAACTAAAAAAAGTATGTGGGAGATACCACATACTATTGGAGAGAAAAACCCACAATGTGGAGGGCAGGAGTTCTCAGGAAGGATGACATCAGTCATCACCTGGGCAACAGTGACACAGTGAGCCTGAATGATTAATTATATTGTAATCAAGTTTTAATTAGCTTAACCCTGCTTTCCTTAGTTTAGAAAGTTAAATAAACTTCAATTTATGGTATTCAATAAACCAATGAGCAGAGTCTAGAATTCTTGCACTAATTAGTCAGCAATATGGCAAAACTGTATGCAAAATGTAAGGAAGAAATGTTTCTTTGTAACTGAAGTAGTTTCTTATATTTTGTATCACTTTTATATTTTTTAACTACTTCCTGTTAGTGGCAGTACATTGAAGTTTCAAAAAGTATTATCCTAAAGTTTTATCAAACTTAGTTTCAACTTAGTTTAAAAAAGTATTATCAAAAAGTTTTATCCTAATCTTGCATATTTCAGGCAAAACAGCAAAGGTATTTTTTAAAATAACTAAATAATTTCCCAAAGTTACAAGCCCCATGTAACTGGAAACACACTCAAAGAAATAAGAACCAGAGCAGGAAGTTGAAAAGAGCAGCTCTAAGTTGCTGTTTAAGGGGTTTGGATTGGGAGTAGAAATATCTGACACTGGAAAAATACATTTCTGTGTGTTCATGGCCTGATTCTCAGCCAGTGAATTTCATGCAGTGGATTCTTTGAAATGTTTCAAAACTGTGTTTCCATGTGGTAGCAAAATTCTAAACTCTAAAATTTATATCTTGTCATTTTGGAGTAAGCAGAATTTTGCCATTGGCTTCAACTCTAGGTGGACAGAGATACAAGCTATTAAAACATGATTTTTTTCCACTTGGAAAAAATTTCTTTTATTAGAAATCAAATTTCTTTAACAAAATGTATTCCATTTTGAAAATGTCACTGAGTAACTGTATATAGGCTGTAGCTCCCAAAGAGAAATTGAGACCAGCCTCTAGCCTGTAATCAAAGAGATTAGCACTCTGCTTTGGCTTTCCTGAAAGAGCTCCCCATCTCCAAATTTCTGAGTGTGTTTGAAATCTCTCTATTTTTTTTTTGCCTCAAAATATCAAGTAAATGCAAATAAAAATAAATTCTTAGATAAGAGAATTCTTGTTTTCAGGTCAGCTATTCCATCTACATGTCTACAGACCATCGTTGTACCCACCTGACTTTATGATAAGTAGGGGTCTGGCAGTCCAGTCATGCCTGTGAAAGGGGAAAGCTCTGCTATATCTGTTTTGTAACTGATGACTGAAGAAAGCCCTTTTCTTTTCTCTACTGATTTTCCTAGTTCACCAGTGTGATGGAGCAGCACCTTGTTCCAGTTATCTACAACAAATCAGCACTGCTGTATGCCTGGATTTCTCCTCTGTCCTTCATATCTGCCTGTTATATGGTCCCCTCTGCAGGCATAATTATAATTAAGTTATATAGCCTGTTTCATATGCCTAGGTAAAATAAATAATCTTCTCATCTCAAGTCCAACTAAGACAGAAGTAGAAGAAGTTTAAGCGAAGAAGAGAGTATTAAAAACTGTGGAAGGCAGTCGGTCAAGTCAGAGTAATTCAGAGAGAAAAAAGATCACATTTGAAATAGACAATTGGAACAGAAAGAAAATATATTTACTTCTGTAGAGTATGAGCTGACCCATAGCAGAAGATGTTTTTCAGCCAGAAGATGTTGTTCAGCCAGAAGGTGTAACACAGACATAGCAGAGAGAAAGAAAAATTCTTGCTGATGTCAAAGTCCTCGGTTTTCATTTCACTAGCAGGGAAAAAAGATGGCAGTGATATGTGGAAAAAAAACCCCCAAAACCACAAGTTGTTGACGACCTGTTGCTTATTATTTCAACATATTCACTTAGTATCAGCTAATTGAGGAAGAAAAAAATCACACAATTTGACAAGTGGAATATAAAAGTTCAACCTGACATCCATTTAATTATGAGTTTTGCAACAAGATAAAATAACAGATGCACTTAGGTAACATTTTTTTTTTTTAAATTAAAACGTTATTGAAAACTGTTGCCTTTATACATGGTTAGCTGTATATTCCTTTGTCTCCCTAGGGATATCAATTGAATTTCAATTTATCAGCTCTGCATTTCTTTTTGTATTACTCTGATGTATAGATTAACCTGTCAGACTTAACCCCAAGTCTGTGACCTCTACTCCCCGTTAGGTACTTCAGGATTTTTTTCTGCAATGGCATCTGCACAAAACCTGTGGTGGAGAGATTGTGGTGCAGTTAGGGAGAGTTAATTATAATTAATTAATCAATTTATTAATGCTTTGGAACATTCAAGTTCTATGATGTCTCCCTAAGTAACTTCATTATCTTATTCTCATTACCTTCCTCGTGTCTATTCCCTTCTTTATTTTTGTGTTAGATCTGCTTGCTGCATCTAGTTTCAAATTAGATTCTTCAGGGCAGGGACAATGTCAGACCTTGTTTGTACAGTAGCCAGTGTGTTTAGGCCTTATCTTGACTGGAGCTTTTGGATACAACTGTAATTAATTATCATTTACAGCTGAGAGATAGGAATGTTAAGTGCCTTATTCGGGATGTCAAAGCAAGTCAGCAGCACAGCTGCAAATGAAACCCAGATGGCATCTTTCTTTATTACAATTGCAAGACCACTCCTTGTTCTGAGGGTCTTCTGCACTGGAATAAATGTTCTAAAATATTACAAAATATTCCTGAGAAGAAGAATGGTGGGTTTTTTAATTATTATTATTTCCACAGACTTCTCAAAGAAAAAGACTTCAGATACCTCTTATGTTAAAACACAGATCTTTTTTTACTCTATTATTACAGAAGCCTCTGGTTGCCATAAAATAACTTCTTGCCTATTCTCAGTAAAATCTCTTTGTTTTATTCTATCCAATTTTTTTTCATTATGGTGTGGAGATACAAAAGATTTAGAAGATCAAGATAATATGATATAAAAATTTGGCCCTGAAGAGGGGACTGGCAGTTGCTGGGGTAGAGGTGTTGCACTGTAGGGGCATCACAGGTAGGAGTGGCTACTCTCAGAGGTACCTTTGCAACATTTACAATTATAAACACTAATACAGAACATGCCTAATTCAGGAACTTATTCTCGTCTGTTAGTAGTTTAGTTCTACACATTCGAGAACTTAAAACCATGTAAGATGATAACTATTTGGCCAAAGATAGAAATCCTTCATACTTCAACTTTGAATTCACCGAGTTACGTAGTTGAATCAATTCAGCTGCAGCCTTTCTAAATCATGAGCTACAAACTGCTATAATCAGATCTTTCCTATTGTTTCTACCATCAACAAGAAGCTTGAGAGAGTGACATGGCTATAGTGTTCTTACTAATTAGTTGGAAGGAGACAGACTTGTCAAAGGCTTGACAACAAATAAGAATATACATGAAAATTACTGAGTTTACATGCATCTGCATGAGTGACTGTCATGTAGTGTGCTTTTTCAGGGATAGGGCAGAAATATTCTCTGATCAAAGCAGTTCTGGAAAAGAAACATATAAAACAAGGCTTTAAAGTCAGTTTTAGGAAAACCATAAAGATTTTAAAAGAATTTTTAAGTATCTGTGGATCTTAGATTATAAAACAATAAAGAAACTATATAAACCATCCTGAAATATGTGAATAAAATTAATTCTGCATCTAAGCTTCAGATACAGAGGTTATATCTAACACCTACACTGGCAATGAAAGAAATACACACATTCAAACCTACATCTGAAAAAACAAAAGAATTTGCAGATATCTAAATACACCAGGTGTTTCCTTCAGTGTTTCAAAGCTCCCTAGATTCCAGTGTTTCTCCAGTGGGCATGCTCCGGGCACTCTGCCCTGCAACTGGGAAGCTCCTGCCTCTCTAATTGTTGGTCTGCCTTATTCAGCATGACATATCCCAGTGCTGTCTTACCTGAAAATTCAGAATGTAAGAGAGATATATAAGGCTGTGGCTACACAAGTCTTTTAGTCCCAAATGAGAGTGCTTTTTTGAATATGACAATTATCCTAATACAGCACACTTTGTATGGCATAATGGGTTGGCTTTGAAGCATGTGAATTTCATTCCATTCAAATGAAAATGAATTGGCATACATGGTCTAGGAGTGCACCAATATTTATGCATCTGAAGTTAGAGGAAACAAATGGTTTGTAACCTACAGTTTACTCTCAGTTTACAATTTACTCACATTTGAGTCTTCCCACTTGAATGCTGAGGTCTGGCAAGCATGATTTATTTGATCCTAATCTGACTCACCTGATATTCTCTGACATGGCCAGGCTGCTAAAAAAAAAATCTACTTTTCTGTCGCGGTGCATCTAGACCCCGATGCCTTGGCTAGCTCTGGCAGCACGCACGGCACGAGGGGTACAGCTCAGTCTGCGGACAGACCTTGCTTTCCCTTGTGGGCTCTTTCACTCGCTCTGTGATCCTCTGATCCTCTGCTCCGAGTGGCAATGGTGGGAAATAAAGGAGAGACTCTTTGAGGGGACAACAACCCAAGTTTATTAGGGAGGAGTCTGCCCCAGAGAGCAGAGAACCCCTCCTGTGCAGCAACTTTTAACCGGAGGAGGGGTAAGAGGCAGGGTTTGGAGGGGAACCAATAAGGAAAAGCATGGGCATGGCTCTGGGGCAACAGACAACTCAGGGGTCCATACACTGGGAGTAGGAGGAGGGTCCCTCAGGATCCTGACCAATCCCACGGGGCTTTTCCTGGAACTTTCCATATGTGGGGAGAGGTCCAGGGGTAATGGACAGGTCCTTGGGGCAGGGATACAACTGATGGACAGGAGAGTCTGAGGGGAAAGTGGGTGTAAACAACTGTGACAGACAGGGAGAAACCAACTCAAAAGGGCGGGAAAACATACAGGGGCGTACGGGACAAACCAACTGGGGTACAAAGAACTTAAACAATATAAAATACATATAACTTGAACTAAAACTTAAAATGTGCACCTCCACACTTTTCCAAACAAAAGTGCTACTGACTGTATTGAGAACTAGCTCTGCTTTGGTTTTCTGTTTGAAGTTTGTTTTTCCTATGATAGCTGAGGGAACTTACTTCAGAAACTAGAGTATCTACTTCTATGTTTTAGCTAACTAATCACAGGAATAATACTCTTCTAGGCAGATTGTCTTCCTGAAACCAGAAGGAATTTACCCTGACTACATCATGACAATGAATACATTTCTAGTACCAAACAATGAATTTCTGCTGAAAAAATCATGTCCAGTACTCAGCCCTATTGAACAGACTCCACAGTCTTGACACAGATTTTTGACTTCAGTGCTGGAAACCACCATGTCTCATTGCTTTCTCAGTATTGTCTCTCTCCTTGCTCCAGTATCACAAGGCCATTTCATATATAAATATATTTCATTTTTCTAGTTCCTTAGATAATCTCTACTTGCAGAATCTCAAACTCAAGCCTACTTTTCTTTTACATCTCACAGTCTTCTACTAATATTCTGCTAAACATATTCAGTAATATTTTTGGGTCATTTTCTTTATCCTTCTTATTTCTCTAGGTTGTGGCTACTTACATCACTTCTTTATAATCTTTCTTTGAAGGTATTTATAGACTCATATCATGTCCTGCATTAATCTTTCCTATTCTTAAGTATATAAAATAAGAAGCCTCATGTCTTCAGTTACATCTTTTTGTCCAGTGTGGAGCTCTTTTTTTCCACTGCCATTTGTTTACATTTCACATGTAAATTTATTTGCTTTTATATAAAAATTTTTGTGAAATTTACTCGTGTTGAGTTGACCTTGGCTAGATGCCAAGTGCCCACCACAGCCCCCCTTTTACTCCCCTCCTCAACTGGACAGGGGAGAAAAAATACAGTGAAAGGTTCATGGGTCAGAATAAGGATAGGAAGACATCATTTATCAGTTACCACTCTAGTAAAAAGGGGCAGAATAGATTTGATTGGGGAAATAAATCGAATTTTTCATCAATCAAATCAGAGCAGGATAATAAGAAATGAAAACAAATCCTGAAGCACCTCCTCCCCACCGTTCCCTTCTTCTCAAGGCTCAACTTCATTTCCAATATTTTCTACCTCCTCACGGCCTGGCAGCCCAGGGGACTGGGAACATGAGTGGCAGCCTGTTTATCACGCACTGTATCTGCCATTGCTTCCTCCTCAGGGAGAGGACTCTTCACACTCTTCCCCTACTGTTTCTCCCACCAGAGGCAGTCCTTCACGAATCTGTAGTTTTATGTGTACTGCTCCAGTATGGGTCCCTTCCACAGGGTGGAGTCCTGCAGTGACCAGCCACTCCAGTGTGGGTTCCTCCATGTGACCACAGGTCCTGCCAGGAGTCTGCTCCAGCATGGGCTTCTCATAGGGTCACAGCCTTCTTCAGGTATCCACCCTCTCCAGCATGGGGTCTCCCACAGGCTGCAGATGGATCTGCTCCTCCATGGATCTCCATGGACTGGAAGGGAAGAACTTGCTTCATCAGGGTCTTCGCCAGGGGCTGCCTGGTAAATCTGTTCTCCCTCCTTTTCCACTGGTCTGCAAAGTTGTTTCTCTCACATGGTCTCACTCACTCCTCTCTTCCTGCTGTTGCTGTGCAGTTTTTTCCCCCCTCATCTTTCTTATCTGTGTTTTCCCAGAGGTGCTACCACTGTCACTGCTGGGCTTAGCCTCCACTAGTGGTGAGTCTGTCTTGGAGGTGGCTGGCATTGACCTCATCAGACTTGTGGAAAGCCTCTGGCAGCTTCTCACACACCTATCCTTATAGCCCTCTTTCTACCAAAACCTGCCATGCAAAACCATACACCTTTCAACCTTTTGAAAAAAAGATTAAATAATTTTGAATCTCAGTACAGCTAACATTCCATCTCTCAGGCTAATCCTTATCTGGAAGACCACAGAGAGAGGGAATACCTAAATAGTATTTATATAATTCTCCTTTCAATCCTTAAGTGATTTCTAGAAAGTTATAAACAGGTAAATCTGTCCATAGATTATGGTAATTTGGGTCTAGTATTTTTTACCTGTATTTCTGAGGAATGGATATTATTCAATCAGGTTCCACATGTCTGCACTCCTTTGTCTGTCTGCTCCTCTCCAGTAATTCTCTAATCTGCTGGCAATTTTAGTTTCAGACACATGTGAGAGAGGAGTAGAATCATGATAAGTATGTTATTTCTTTAAGATTGATGAAAACAAGTGATTGGGTAGAAAAGATGGAGAAATTTACTAACTTTATCTTTACAAAAAAGAGAGCTTTACAGTAAGATAACACAGTTTTGTTAGACATCAGAAAGTCTAGTTTGCATTGGTGGTTTCTGTCTCACACAGTTTCCCTCATATTTGATAATGCAAACCCCTTAAACGAAGTTTTCCCAATGCCTAATTTTCTTAACTGCAGCTGCTCCCTGTGGATTCTCTATGCTGTAAAAATGTAAAAGGGCATGAGTTTATTCTGCAATCTAGTATAATTCAGTTAAAAATTATCAGTCAACCACAAGACACAAATGTATTTGCAATCAAGCTATTTATTATTTCTTGTGATGCTTGTTGTGTATATTTGTCAGCCTTGTTCTTTTTTGGATTTGCTATTTTTCAGATAGCTGTCATCTACCCCTTTTTTTGTAGTCTCCTTTGATTGGTAATTATATTGACTCTCCCCTCAAATGAAACTTTGTTTCAGACATATTGTCCCCACATTTTACTGTTGTGCTGACATTTGGAACAGATGTCAACCATTTGCTCCTCTTTGATATCATGTCTGTTCCAGCTCCCCAGTTCATGCCACACTCGCTCCACACAAATTAACACAAGAAATGGAAGAGGTGTTTGCTCTGTAAGATGTTGAACAATTCTACTTTGAACCTGATTTTTACTCACCTTTGTCCCTTAGTTTCCAGCTTTAGGTGTGTTATATATAATGTAAACCCTGGTTGCAAGTATATACAATTCCTCCCTGTTTTGTGTGGAAACCATTTTTTTTTTGCATGGTAGAAATTGTAACAGAGCTAAACAGCCAAAACGTCTACACTGCATGGCAAATAGGATTGCTGAAAATTTGCATGTTTGCAGCTAGACTGGCTAATGAATGTAACTCAAGAGATGGGTTTGGACTAAAGCCAACACTCTCAGTGACTCAGAGCTGGATAAACAAAGGACACTTGCACTGACTGCCACTGCCAGTACCTGACTCCAAGCTGAAGTTGGTTGCTTCTCAGGTTGCTTGCTAAAGTTTAGCACTTCAGGCTCAAGCTGCTGAGGTTATCACCTGTAAATTTCTTCCTGGATTCAAGGACTGGATGCTGGATATGCTTAGAATAACTTGCATTCTGGCAGTGCACTTTCTATTTAATTTTTACATAGGTCTGTCTGCCCAGCATGCTGACTACAGTGTTTTCGCCACAAGTTTCCATTAAAGCTCTTGATCCTTAACTTGGGGCTCAGTATTTCAGTACATGTAACAGAGTGCTTAAAAGACTAAGAGCTGCAATGTGGCACATCAGTCTTCCATGAGGATTTAACTCTGAATAGTAAACAGACAGTTGCCCAAAAGTGACATCTGCAATGGTCTTTGGGTACATTTCAGACCTGAAACTTTACTGAACAAACTCCACAGGGCCCCTCTGTCTGCTATTTCATCAGTTTACAAGTTTGTCTACATTTAGAAGTGTCTTCCTTCACATGCAGCAGTAGGATTTGTGAAGCTTTGTTGATCTAGCTCTTCATACAGCTGAATGTCACTTGGATGTGGAGTAACAGAGCCTAACCAGCTCTAGCCCCCTTTGGCCCATATCCTCTACATGGCTTCACTCTGTATCTTCACAGCTGTCACTTTGAAGCAATACCTGCCTCAGATGCACAAAGGAATGGAAAAATGGACGAAAAGTATCAAACACAAATCCATTCTTAAAAAATAAATTGTCATTACTTTACTAAGCCACAGTTACTATTCACCTACAAGTTTAACTGGCTCAATTCATAGAGCAATTTGAAGAGTTTTAAACTTTAGTGAGAACGATTAGTGTCAGATGTGGCTTTATTACTATTTTTCATGCAATCACTCAGTCATGTTCTATCACATGCTCCTTCCCCTGGGCATGGCACTGTGCACCCATACCATACCTATCTTTTATGAAGTACTTCCTAAGTCCACACTTGGTTCTTGACTTTACAGTCAGACACAATAAATACCTACAGCTACAGGACTGCTGAAGAAGACAAGGATCAAGAAACAGCAAGGGACCAAAACGAAGCTAACGAATTGGAAATATGGTTGTGTCTGGAGTGTCACTCACCTTCTCAGTTTATCACTGACCCTAGAGTTTAAGTGAGATTGGCAGTCAGAGCCTTTAATTCTCCTGCTGCCCTAAAAGCAGTTTGCCATTGAATTGTAAACTTAGTAATTTCTTGTGAGAGCAAGACTACAGATGGTACTACTACCATTAGACTTACCTGTAATCCTCCTTGTGCTTATAACATCATTTAATGCTTTTCTGTTCTCACCTCCCTTGCACTATCCAGAATTTTCATAGGAAATTTAAGTAGTCACTGCAGTTTGTTGTGCTAAAATGTTTTCAAAGATTTCTCTGAATTTGGATGACAAGGAGTTTGTAGGACTCTGATTTGTTATTTATTCATTAGTTTTGAATTTTAGATGAGCATTATGGATCTTTATATTTAGCCTGCCTATGTTGAACTTAGTTCAAAAAATTATAATACTTAGGCTATATATATATGAACTTTCTGACTTGAATATAGACATTTGATAATTTTCAGAGGTAAAATTTTTAATAGTTCTCCCTTTGGGTGTATATGCCTAAATTCTTAAAAAAAATTGCCCTTCGTACACTTACTTTTTTACTATTTAAGTGCTTCAGAAAACTGATAATCCTCTCATACTTGTCTTTTATTGTCAAGCACCAGTAATTTGCTTTTAAATAGGTGCTGTACTGTCCAACATATCTGTATTCCAGTACCTAGTCATCTTGGGAATTTGAGAGATACCAGGTTATGAGCAGAGTCAGAACATATCAGTATTAGGTCCAAAAGGACACTCTTTCCTATATTTCAAAAAATCCTACTGAATTTCCTGTGTTTTAAATTGAAATAGAGGTTCAAGCAAATTGTTAGCCAGCATTAATACTTTGTCTGAACAGAGAAACAGAGAATCAATACTTTGAAAATCCTCTTGGCAGAAGAGTGTTTATAAGTACTTTGGTATTGCAACGGTGGTTGCAAGGGAGAAGGATTTGCTGGCATGTCACCTGCAACTTTGGAAATATCTTTTGTATCTGCATAATGGACATGACTACTCTCTTTAATATCTTTAAAATTTTGCCTTTGGTGCCCAAGCACAATTAGTGAATCTTCTGTACTTTCCATGGTTGAGATAACAAAGTTGTCATTAGAAATAAGAGGGATTCCAGTAGTGACCACAGTGATGCTGCCTGGCACTCCTAGATAATGCTCTCCCCTGAGAAGCCTTACCCTAGTAATTACTTTCTTCTCCCTTTTGTCAACCTATTTGAAATCTATCACTTTTAATGAGTATTTATCAGCAAGTCAGCAAATCTGTATTAGGTAGCACTTCATGTAATGTCTTATTTTAGTCCATTATCCATGGTACTCTACCCTATATACACAGGCTTCATTCCTACAATTTGCTCCATATTGACCAAACCCTTTGTTCATGAAGAGCCCCTTGGACTCCACAACCATTCCATATGGACCAAAGACTCCATCTGTATGGATAAGTGGTGAGATCTGGGTCAGTAATTATAACATAGAAAGTGATTAGATTTTTTTTTAAAGCATGGACTATTTTTAATAAGCTTACTTTTAATTATTAATTGGAATCTCCCTAAATATTCGCATATTGATTCCCTTGTATGCCTGAATATTATGCCTAGAATCTATGAAAAATTAATTGGCCAGATTTTTTCCCAGTTCTTTCCTCCTGCCATATAGGGTTATTTTTAATCTCTGAATCCCTAGCTTGATTAACATTATCTGCAAAAGTTCAAAAAGTCCTTTGGATAGTTCCTTAAAATATTCAGGTGTACCATTTTTAAATGTTCAGATGCATCCTAATTTTGTGCAATGGTAGTTAGTAAGCAGAGAAATTATTACAGGGCACATTAAGTGAGATAATCATCAAAGATGTTCAATTCAGTGAACTGCAACTTGCAGGGTCAAGTACTGGCCCTACAATTAGAATCTGCATATTTTTATTAGTATTAACAAAGCTCATGACTGCTTTTATCCTTTGAACTATTTGGCCCTAGTCAAGACAAAGGCCTTGTTGTTCTTGGTAAAATACAGATGAGGAAACAACCCTTCTCAACAGGCTCAAGCTCATCATGAAAGCTGCATGTTCGCTGAATCGTTCATTTGATAGACACTCCAGATAGGTGAAAGATTACAGTCAAGAAAATAGGAAAAAAAGCTCTGATTGAACCAAAGTAGAAACTTTGGGACAATGACCAAATGTTTTAATTTGTTGGCAAGGACAGTCTTAGCTGCTCTTGACACAAATGGAGCTCACTGCTGGTTTCAGTCTGCAGGAAAGGTAGTCATCTCTGGTGCTGATAAATGGAACCCATGAAGGAGTACTGCAGAAACTACTGTGAGACATATATGCTCCCCCCTGTGAAGAATGGCCAGACAAAGATCATAACCTCTGCAGATCAACAGCAGACAGTGCAATGACCTTCAGTGTGAAGAGAACACAAATATGGGGGCAATGTTTTTTTGATTTTTAATTGCTTCATGAATATTTGGGAAAGGTCCATGTGAGGAAGATCATCTGTCTTCTTTGCTATGGTCAGCACATGGATGCAATTGTATTCACACAGCAGGTTGCAAGACCAAGCCTGTAAATACATTTAGTAAGTTACAGGCAGACATAAACTAAAACCATGTGTATTTGCTTTTGAGGCAATCAGCTTCAGTAGTGTTGTCAGCACCTCTGAGAGCCCGCCCCAGGTGTAGATGACCTTATTCACTATAAACACATTCAGTGAAATAATTCTGATGTTATCCATTTATGAGGATGTTAAGAGGCATGACACCACCCAGTTCTTAGGTGTTTACTGAGGAATTTTTGGAACCTGATTACACAGAAAGGGCTTTCACTGGAAAATCTTGAAGCAATTTTTCTAGGATAAGTTTTTGTACTGTTATAAATGAAGATTTATTCATGAAGACACACATTCAGCTACAAGCAGTAAGCAAGCGTAAAGATTTTTCCCTGCTTCAGATGTCAAACTAACGCCTTATTAGGACAGGCCCTGGCTTCTGGATGGCAGGACACTTGATCTTGGGAAAATCAGATCTATGAACTAGTAATCTAGACTCAAATCCTCAAAAGTAGTTTCAGCAGCATGAAAGCCCAGAGAGTTCCTATGAGTCCTAATGAGAAAGATTTAGGTTTTTAGGTTCATGAAGCAATCAAGGGAACATTTAATTTAACCAATAATATAAACATCTACATTTATCAAAACATTTCACAAGATCCCATCCTACTGATAAAGGATTTTTATAACTGTCTAACAGGGCATGTGGGTTTTTTAACAATTGTTTTTAAGTATATAATATCCTGTGACTGCAAATAGCCTAGAGGAACAAAAGTCTTCTCTGTACTAAATGTCTTAATAACTTCTTACAAATTGATCACATATTTCATGTAGAAGAATACCTCCTCTTAAAAAGGGGGAGGATTGACCTTTGTTGTCCTATTACTGTGGAATTTCCTTTACCACATAAATATGTCATTACTCTTTAACACAGGAAAAATGGTCCTCTAGGCATTTGAATTAATTAATGAAACTTATTGACCAGAAGCACAAACTTTGTGTTATTGAATTGAGTAAACATCACTTTTATCGCATTTTAGATAAACATCTTCCCTTTCCTTTCAGCAGGTTCACCTTCAGTCAAACAGCTCTAGTTCCTTACCAGCCTCAGATGCTCTTTTTCTTTGTATGGTCCACTTAGTGTATCCCAGTTCCTTTGGTGAGGTGTTGAGGGGCAAAAGAGGTTGGGGACACCATGTGATGGTTAATTTCAGATGTTTGGTTCTTCCTGATGCTGCTCTGCTCCAGAAAGTTTTACCATGGGCTACAACCTCTCAGGAGTTTCCCTGCCGTGAGTTTCCTGTGAACTTTCATCCCTCAGAGGAGACCTCCTCTGACACAGAGCTCCTTCTTCAAAGATTGCATCTTGAGCTATGCCTTCAGCAATGTTTCCTTCAATATGTCTTCTCCATTTCTTCTTCTTCCCCATATGGTTTTTGAAACCTGTTTTAGCAGAGGAGCCATGTGCTTCTGTGACTTGCTGAATTTTTACCACATGATGGAGTGCTAACACTTGTTTCAGGGCAGCTGAGCCCAGCTGTGGACAGCATAAGAGAGGTTGTGAAATACTCCCTCAGAAGTCACTCTACACCATCTTATCAAAACCCTGCAATTTCTGCCCAGCATTTCAATGAAGAAGTTTTGTAATTTTTTTTTTTTTTTTTAAGATCATCCAAAGAAGTTAGAAAACTTTGAAGAAAAGGGGTGAGAGAAGACATTTGAGAAAATTAGACAAATCAAGGCTTTGGGAATGAGGGCTTGAACAAGGATGTTGAAGATCAAGATGTCATGTAAGTACGTAAAAGAAGTTCCAGTTTGATAAACAGAAGATCTAAACCACAGACACTGCTCAAATGATGAGCTGTGGACAGAGAAACATAAAGCTAAAGATTCAGTGGCTCATTAGCAAGGAAGCTGAAGTTATTCGAAATTATGGTGCACCAAACCATTATCCTTTATCTTCTACCTTCCTCCTGCTATGCGTTTCATGCCAAAGGTTAAGGGTTAAATTGTCAAAAAGGTGTTAAGGCTATGGCTTCTGATTTTAAAGCAAACTTCCAGCCAGTTGCCTCTCCTTATTCACCAACACTATGTCTCAATGGAAGAAAACTAAACCAGAAGACAGATGGTAGAAATCAGTGAGAAGAATAGTACACCTGAACGGATTTTGCCTTTATATGTTTCTGGTGTAATTTTTCAGAACCAGTTAAAAGAACACTGACAAAATGCATGGATCTCTTATTGATGAGGGCATCTGGCCAAGAGACCTCTTCTCAAAATCTTCTTTCATCTGTGTTTACATTCTCCATGAAATATAGCCATAGACAGACATATAACCACAAGTCTATCTGCAAGTCAGAAGTTCACATCTCACTCTGTCATGGGTAGTTGCATGGGTAGTTCATTAAAAATATGAAGGTGAGGGATTAAATAAGAGAGAATAATTAAAAAGTGAGTATCATCCCTTGGTCAGGGTACACTTCCACTGCAGAAAAGATCTCACATTAAACCGCAGCTGGAAGAAGGTAAAGGAGAAAGAAGAATTTAATATATTCCTGATTTGGACCTATACTTTTCAGTCTCTTGTTGAAGGGGAGGAGAACCTCTCTGCCTTCTGATGGATAGGCATGCTCTGCAAATGATTATTGTGATGGATCTGTCAAGCAAAAAAAGGTGGAGGAACACACAATTTGTGAATCTTGTGTGAACCTAAGCCTGAATTGGAGCTTCAAGAAATTCAGCAATGACTAGGCAAGAGACATTTTGCTCGTATACACCTATCAAACCTTGGATATCTAAAAGACTTCACTGGAGAAAACCTAGCCTGTCACAGACACTTGATAAATTGAAGGAATTTTGAGTGCTAATGATAAGTATTAAACTGCATGCTCAGAGACTTATTAAAGCCTCTTAATGACTCTTGAAAACTTACCACAAAGTGGTAGGTACAACAGGCAGCCATAAGATAACAAGTAGAATAGAGTTTTTAAGTGACATAGTATATAGACAGAAAAGGGATTACTTAGTGAAGAAGACAAATGGAGTGAACAATTGAATGACATTTACTAAACAGGAGAGGAAAGCGATAGGGAAAAGGGACAGCTGTAATGAACACACACACGTAGAATGGTGTGCTAGATTTAAAGGACATCTGGTGTAAGGGACAGCTGAAGTGTATGAGTGACATGCCCTAGCTATATGGTTGGAAGTTCTGTGCCTGAGTGACAGCTGGCTTAGCTATCATGGGTGACATGTCCTCCGCAGAGGAATACAGTGCTGGATACAAGTGACAGCTAGTGTGTACTTTATGAGTGAAATATCTTTGTTACAGCAGGCAAATATGAGGAAAAATCATCTGGGGTGCCTGAGCAACATGTTCCTCACCAAAGAAGGAAGAGTTAGATGCAACACAAAGGTGCAATGCACAGGTAACATGACCTAGAGGAGGAGAAGAGCAGTGAGGGGACAAGTGCAACACGACCAGACTGGATTAAAGAATCCTGGTTTGAAGGAGATATCCTAAGTGTAATGTATTACAGGAGTGTACAATTGTAACACCACTGAAAGTGGCTAAAAGCACTGTCAATGGCCAGAGTTGGCAGCTGGCTGCAGCCTGCAGTGATGTAGCCATACTCCTTGGTCATTCTGGTGCTCTGCTGACGTGGGTCAAATTTTCCATGGGGACCATCATGGTGATTTCTACAATCATAAGCATAGTTTATAATGGTGTCACTGTATTTTGTCCTTATTTGGACATTTGAAAAGAAATAACTAAGATACATCAAAGTAGCCAACACTGCACTTCTTGGGATCTTCTCTCATCTTTCAAATTTTTTTTTTCCAGTTGATATTCTTCTACAAGGGTAGATAACTGAAGACATTAGTTTTTGGTCTTAGAGGATTTTTCATAATTCCTTCACTCAACAGAATACTTCTGAAGACTTATGTAACTCAATGATCATGAGGTGGGAATAATCAGTAATATTTGAAAAGAGTCCTTACTTTTCTGAGACTTTTTCTCTTTGCATATATGTCCAGTCCATACTAGCCCACAGATACTTAGGTTCTCTGGTCTTATATTTTTTGTATCCATATATCCAAAATTGCACATATATACATACATACATACATATACACATACATACATACATACATACATATATTTATGGTTTTATATTTATATATAAATATCTACAAAATTTTTTGAGTAATGATAAAATAAAGATGAATTTGCCATACTGTGAATTATTGTAGATGAACACAATCAGAAAAAGGCTATAGAAGTTCAAAAGTCATCAATCAGACATCCAGACTCATAAGCTAAGCTTAAAATCTATGGGATGTAAATAACAAATAAAAACTACATGAGGCTGTATTTCATTCATCCAACTGTGAGAGTATTCTCAGGTATGTAGTCTTTGTACTGCCTTTTATCCTATAAGGACTAGAAATTTCTTTTCTTTTAATGAAAACATCAAGCCCCAGTGAATTGTATGACTTCAGGAGCCAGGGATTAAGGAAAATATGAAACATCATTAGACATATAATAAAATCCCTGTGACAGAATCACCTGAACTGGCAACAGTGAGGAGGAAGGCCAACTTTAATTTAACCCTGGAGTGTGATGCAACACAGTCCCACAACAGAGGTCACATCTGTGAAACAGAACTTAGCTCTCAATGATACTCAAATTCTCTTTTATTAAATATTCTTCATAAATATATTGTAGTTTTGGCCTCTGAGAAGACTTATGGAAAAATATACTGTGAAGTATAACATTGTAGAGTGCTGTATAGGAAATGACAGGTTTTAAAATGCTTAATCAACCAGTCTCTCCACACAAATGTCACCAAACACTCTTACTGGTGATCATCTTGTACACTTATTAAAAGAACAATGCTTGTTCTTACACCTGGGGATAGCTTTTATCTTGAACTGAATAGATTCTATGAATCTAATGCTCAGTTGTAGAGAAGTAAATGAAGCTCTGACTGTTTTCTCCCAAGTACATAGGAAAGGGCCATATCCTGGTCATCCTGCCTACATCCAAACATTTGGTGATAAGAATAAGTAAGAATGAAGCAGTAGAGGCTTTTTGTTGACATAGTTATCAAATGGTCCTTTGGAGCTCAGAGGTGCCTGCGAGAAGTAGGATGTGCTCCATAGCTGCCAGGCAGGTGAGCATGACACAAAATTGTGTTTAGTAATGGGTAGCACCAATTTATCTGTAAAACTCAGAGGCCTCTCCAGGGCCTCTGAGCAGTGGGAGCTCACAGCACACCATGCCTCTTTGAATTTCTAAAGGAAACAATAATCCACTTGAATGCTTAGAATGCCCAGCAGAAATGCTGCCATTATAAATGTGAAGATAAAAAGGCAGGGGTATAAACGAGGCAGTGCGGGGAAGGAAATACCTTTTATTGAAACCTAAGCAAATTTACAGCTCCAGTCTAGGAAATGAGAAAGAATCCTTCTGTCTTTCA
The DNA here is from genome assembly GCA_013400435.1 of Pycnonotus jocosus. Lineage (NCBI taxonomy): Eukaryota > Metazoa > Chordata > Aves > Passeriformes > Pycnonotidae > Pycnonotus > Pycnonotus jocosus. The sequence continues at coordinate 88,930 of VWYP01012348.1, forward strand.
ATTTGTTTGGAGAACTTGGACAGGGTCACCCCATCAAAGCCTTAAAAGATACAGATACAGGATCTGAAGAAAAACCACCCAGATTATTGGGTGATCTCTCCTATCTGACAATAAGCATATTGGGAGGTTGTGTTTCACTAACTGCTCAAAACACATCTTGAAATGGCATAGGAATTTACTTCCAAATGTGATATTGGGAAGATGTTCTAGGATCTCACTGTTCTGATCTGACTTCTTTTTGTTCTTTTGAGTCTGAGTTTGTTCCTGAAATCTTCATGCAACAGGTATTGTTGTGGTGATATATATTTATTTTCTTCCTCCCCAAATGTTTTTCCAGCATG